>JAPYYZ010006333.1:0-17777 GCA_030522705.1 Eretmocerus eremicus | reverse complement strand
CTATAGTTACATTAGATTGTAACTAATTGTTCACAACTTCCATGTATTCTCATTTTGCTTGAGTATTTATTGTGGCTTGAGATTTACTAATCCATGGTATAGCTTGCAACAGCGACCTTGACTACAAGGCATGAGAAGCTCAGTCATTAATTCTTGTCGGGGGGTATATGATGTGTAACAAGGCCTAATGAGTGCTCACTGATTCCTCAAATGTTCAAACTGATCTTCAAGAACCTATCAATTTTGTCTCAAAGCCACATTACTGCACCCAATCACCTCACGTTCCAATGAAGTTTGAATTACTTGATTGAGTAAGCCCCATGGATTTTCTGCTATCATCGTACTTGGATTTTGTATCAACCCATCATGTCATACGAATCTCCAACCTAAGCCTGTGCTTTGAGTAATGCTCAGAATACTCATGCAGCGCACCAGATCCAAGACGAAAGCAAGAGGCTTGCTCGCCTGATTTTTGGGTAACTGTGACTAATGATTGAATCCTGAAAATTTCAGATAGACTCCGTGTGGGGTTGGGCGTCGCCCCCGCTGCGGCTGCAGGTAGCTGGGGGGACTCGAGAGTCGGCGTCGGGGAGCGCGGTTCGAATCGCTGCCCAGGCCTTGCAAAGGATGGGCGAGATGGTGGTCGATCGCGCTCCCTCGCCAGCACGCCTCAGCCACACGTCGGAGAAGCATCCGCGGGCCACCCTCACCGAGCTCACGGTGCTCAGGCGGCACCGCGAGCTCTGCGACGTCGTGCTCAATGTCGGCACGAGAAAAATATTCGCCCACCGGGTCATACTCTCGGCGTGCAGCCCCTACTTCAGGTGAGATTCTATTCAACGAAAGAGTACTATCCTTTTTCATTGCATAGATATCCTTCTCTTGCTCAACTGTCAAATCTCTAATCCTGGTGACACTGAAACTATTTTTGATTCTCCAGAGCCATGTTCACGGGTGAGCTGGCAGAGTCACGGCAAACAGAGGTGACGATTCGCGACATCGACGAGATGGCCATGGAACTACTGATTGATTTCTGCTACACTTCGCACATAATCGTCGAAGAAGCCAACGTCCAGACGCTACTGCCGGCCGCTTGCCTCCTCCAGCTTGCCGAAATCCAAGACATCTGTTGCGAGTTTTTGAAACGGCAGCTCGATCCATCCAATTGTCTCGGTATCAGAGCATTTGCGGACACTCATTCGTGTCGTGAGCTTTTGCGCATAGCCGATAAGTTTACTCAACACAATTTCCAAGAGGTGTGTAGACTGTTATTCATAATCCAATGGTCTGATGACTCCTCTGAATCAGAATGTATAGTCCAAACTTATTACACATTGCTTCATGGTTTCTGTATTATGAATGTGAATTACAGGTGATGGAAAGTGAAGAGTTCCTGCTTCTACCTGTAGGTCAACTAGTCGATATAATAGCGTCAGATGAATTGAATGTACGCACAGAAGAGCAGGTATTTAGTGCTGTGATGAATTGGGTAAAATACAACGTAACGGAACGACGCCAACACTTAGCTCAAGTACTTCAACACGTCCGGCTGCCTCTCCTCAGCCCTAAATTCCTCGTTGGCACCGTAGGCTCGGATTTATTAGTGCGCTCAGACGATGCCTGTCGAGATCTCGTCGACGAGGCAAAAAATTATCTATTACTGCCACAAGAAAGGCCACTCATGCAGGGCCCGAGAACAAGACCGAGGAAACCTACTAGACGAGGCGAGGTAAGATCTCGTCTGATTTTGGATAATTGATTCACACTAACTAGAGATAACTCCAAGAGCACTCTTTGTCAAATAGACCATTCAATACTTTTTTAATTTTTCCAGGTACTGTTTGCGGTAGGTGGATGGTGTTCTGGCGATGCAATTGCAAGCGTCGAAAGATTTGACCCAAACACAGGCGATTGGAAAATGGTGGCTCCCATGAGCAAGAGGAGATGCGGAGTGGGCGTTGCAGTACTGAACGATCTACTTTATGCAGTAGGTGGTCACGATGGCCAATCTTATCTCAATAGTATTGAGAGATACGACCCGCAAACAAACCAGTGGTCGTGTGATGTCGCGCCCACGACGTCCTGTCGGACAAGCGTTGGCGTAGCAGTGCTTGATGGCTTCTTGTACGCTGTTGGAGGGCAAGACGGCGTCCAATGCTTAAACCACGTCGAAAGGTAGACATTTCCTTCAGTCACATGGTTAACGAAAGTTTCCACTGCCCTTTTCTCCATTAATTTAGGTGTGAGGATATAATATCTCTAGTTCCCAAATAATGTTGATGAAACACAGAGAATGACTTTGTCCTTCGCGACTACCAGATGCATCTTGCTCCCAAACCCTTAAATTCGGAAGGTGCAATTGTGGAATTGCTTACAGATACAATATTTGACTCGTAACGAGGCAAAATACATCTTCTCACTTTCCAATCATTATGTTCTAGGTACGACCCAAAGGAGAACAAATGGACAAAAGTATCTCCGATGACAACGCGGCGGCTAGGAGTCGCCGTGGCAGTTCTAGGCGGTTATCTCTATGCAATTGGTGGCTCGGACGGCCAGTCGCCCCTCAACACAGTCGAACGTTACGACCCAAGGCAAAACAAATGGTCTCAGGTGTCGCCAATGTCGACGAGGCGCAAGCACCTCGGCTGTGCCGTTTTCAACAATCTTATTTACGCTGTGGGTGGCAGAGACGACTGCATGGAGCTGTCGAGCGCCGAGCGCTACAATCCCCACACCAACTCGTGGAGTCCGATCGTTGCCATGACTTCAAGACGGAGCGGAGTGAGTTCAGCTTTCCGTTCTCTACCGGATCGAACTTTTTTCAACTCGATGATATTTGTTCCTCGTCTGATTGGTGCGCAGGTGGGACTCGCAGTTGTAAACGGCCAACTGTACGCTGTGGGAGGTTTCGATGGAACGGCCTACTTGAAGACCATCGAGGTTTACGACCCGGACCAAAATCAATGGCGGCTGTGCGGATGCATGAATTTCCGGCGCCTCGGAGGCGGCGTCGGAGTGATGCGAGCACCCCAAACGGAAAACTACATTTGGTAGCTCAGGCCCCCCTCTTCAGCCTCGTCCCCGGCTGAAATAACGACGCCTCTGACGACGCCGGTAACACCAGTGACGCCCGTCACACCGCCCGCCCCCGTATCCGCTCCTCTTCAACCAAACAACTCCACCAATTCCAGGAAACGGTACAGGCGATCTATGAGCATCATTTAATGGTTTTGGATTCCTTTATTTCCCGTCTCTGCCCTCTTGTTCCTCGCACAATTATTTTTCGCTCTGCACAAGATTGCGCTGACTCGCTGGAAACAGGTCGAACCCACTTTGAGAACAGTTTTATTGAGCGCTGTATCTAAATCAGTCTCTTACGCGAACGCATTCTCTTCCGTCGAGTGCTAATTAGAGGATGATCCCTCATTTTTGTGTTTGATAGATTTTACAATCATGTATTTCCTAAACTGCTATCTTGTTAGAATTCCGACAGAGGAATTCGTACAAGATCTTCAGATTTGCTTTTATGAAAATGACAGGTTCTGTGAGTCCAAAGCAGTCAAAATTTTATATTCAATTTTAAAGTGTTATTTGTTCTGTTTCCGTCATTCGCTATTAAAATTGTGAATTATGCGTGCACACGAGCATCTATTTTCGTGATTCAAATTTCTGTGCAATGTAGTGCATACAAAATTGTTTGTACTCAAATTGTTTTTGTTGTCTTTTTAAATTCTTGCCTATGTTCTCGAATTGTTCGTGATCAATTTCGCCACCGCGGTCTCTGAATCTATTGCTTTGTATCGTGAAACATGTGTCAAATCAACAGTCATTCTATTATGTATAGAAACACAATCGATTAATATTTCAACAATTTATCGTGCCAACGGCAGGCGTCACTGATGTACGATGCCGCGAGCGTATCACGTATTGTAGAGGCACCCTTTGAGATCATCAGTTTCATTCGACTGATTGTAGGGATAAATTGAACAAATTCAGGCCATCTATAATACAGCTCTACTCGACCGACACCAACAATGCTTCCGCCCGCGTTATGCCTCTATAAATATTTGTAAATTAACGTCTTTAATTCCGCAGATGATGTACCCTCAAGAATATCTTTTTACAGAATTGTCCATTCTTGAACAGTTTTCTTCTTCTGAGTTGAACTTGTATGATGCAGATATCTTACGAAGTATGAGTAAAAATGACAATTTATGCTTGATAAGGTCAACTAATTGCGCTGATAAAACGTAGCGAATTCACGCATATTTGTGTAATAATTGTCGTGTTGTCATCTGCACGTGATCTCTGTCTTTCTAGATCAAATCAAGCAAAAACTAATTCTTGATATCTGAACGGACCGCCAACATTACCAAAATTACGGTACCCACGGTGATTTTTCTCTGTAATTGGTAGAGGCACTGAAGGCGTACGTTCTTCGTGTTCCGCCCAAGCAAGAAAACAATCAAATTTTTCAAGTCAGATAACCTCCCTCCCTCTGCCCTGGTTTTTCTTCGCCCCGCTTTCAGCCCTGGTTTTATCTCTTCGAACAATTACTGGAACGAACCGTCGCTCCGGTGGTGCTTGCTTATGTCAATGATTTTCCAATATTTTCGTCGATTTCTCTCCCTCCCACAATCTATATCGGGCGCACTAATTAGAGCGGTATTGATTCACAATTTGACCCACAATCGTGAGATTTGGGCGATTGAGAGGAACACGGAACACACCGGATCTTCAGTGCCTCTATTATTGCCAGTCTTAACTAAATTCATTGTTACACGTGAATCCTTCCAAAATATCGCGGATCTTGCATTTGATGGTAAATGACTTGGGCAGTCAGTACAGGCTGGTCCATATTCCTTTTTCCATGTTTGGATGCAGTAAATGATACTCGGCAGGATTTGCATTTTACCAGCTGAATGCATTTCTGTCAAGTATAATTCATCATTATTTTGGTGTGATTAACGCCTTTATTGTTCTCATCGCCTCATCATAAGAATGTTTTGTTGAATCTTAGATAAAATCAGATCTTGGAATTCAACTTCTATGTATAATGCTGAAAAACACCTCTTTCCAGTCATCCAATCATGATCATCTCCTAAAGCGGTGAATTCTCTATTAGATGATTTCGCCCTCAACGAATAGATCGCATTGTCGATAATGAACGATATAAAACTTTTAGTAGGATGAAACAGCATATTCTGTGCTTTTTGCTATTTGCATACAAATATTCTGTGTTAAATTGTGTAAATCCTCGAAAAGAGTGAACCTTGAGAAACGCCCGCTCGCCGAGGTCGAGTTTAGATAATGATAAGTAAGCCTAAAATACCAAAACCCAATTAAAATGCAACTTTAGGCGAGGAAGGAAAGGTAAGCTATTCAAATCTATCAACTTCTGCCACGTTCACTCACGCCTATCGGTATGTGTACATTACAGTCTACTCATAAGCCGGGATTATTTATTCAATCGTATAACGCTCTCAAGACTATTTGCGAAATATTCCTAGGAAATTGTCATCACATGCGCGAGATTCCATTAGGATTGAAATGCGCGCGAGGAACTTTTTCTTAAGTTTGTAATGATAAGTATGATTGTAAATGAATTTAATTTTGTATATAAAAAAGTCTGTCAAAAGACTAATGGAAATATATTGTTGAACTGATGAAAGCTACTACTTTGTTCTCAATTATCAAGAATCATCTCTGCATCATCTCATGCTTGTAGCATTGAAATTAAGTTATAGCATTTCTTATCTTGAGATATCAATTCAAAACAGTGCGCATATTACTTTTCATTTTAAGAAAATATCCATCATCAATATCTGAATCGGTTTGAGCTACTTTCCGCAGGACTACCCATATAGGAAAGCTAGACAAGAATATATTGCTTGGGTGAAAGTTGGGGTAGATACCCTAATGAGGATTCAGAAGAATTCCATGTCCTCTCATCTTAATTTTCAAGACGGAAAACTTACTTACTCTCATTCAGAACTGTCGAAACTACAAATTGTTTCTCCAGATCACAGCAATGAGCCAGTTGTCGTATTATATTTTTGTTCAATTTGCACATTTGATACGAAAACCAATTTGAATAAATCAATGAATCACCTTGCAGGGATATATAGATAACATGGCTGCGTATATTTTCTTTCATAATCATGTACCAAGCATAAAAAAAGCAGTTTACGTAACGCAGCAAATCTAGTTTCGCTATCGAGCCGCACAACCGCTACGTGATTTCCTCAACGGCTATAATCTACACCGAGATATGGTATGGATCGAATGTGCTATTTATGCGTATATTTTCCCGTAGATATTACACCTAACTGAACTAGACATACCAAATACGATATATCGCTCATGATTTCAATTGCAAAATCACAAAAATCAAGATCGGGGCAGGACAGGAATTGGTGCACGGCATACTTATAAGGGCATTATCGACAGCCCATGACTGTCGAAATGAAGCTTGCAGATAGCTTACGAACTTGATTCACAGATTAAGTAGCGCTGTTTCCAATCTGTGGGACTGTTACCGTATGACATGATCACGATTACAGGCTGCCTATCTCCACAATACTCAAGGCTGCGCGGAAACATAAAGGCTATAAGCACGAGATCTCAATTTCTATTAATTGAGAAAATATATATAATTGAAACGCGGAAAGACGTACATTGAAACATCTTTTCAATGCACCAACACTCTTCTCGCGAAGAGTTTGATAACGAAGCGCATCCTCGACGAAATTGGAGAGGCATACTGAGCTCATATCGCTTATCGATCCAAGACGCGACGCGACTACAAGAGCACGGCCCGGTTCCTCAAATCGCGACCGCTCGATAGATCCTCTTCTCCCCTCGTACTTTGGCTGCGGTGGTCAAGTTTACGTGCTATTACAAAGCAACAAAAGTTCAAAGCTCATTAAGCAAGGTCGCGACGTTTTTCAGAATACGGGAATTCATTTTTGAAAGTATGGTGGGCCTGCTGCCCTCTTACGAGGAAAATACTTCAATTTCTTCGAGCAAGGAAATAAATGAAATCCAGCCAATTTGCTCAAGTGCTGAGCATCGGCAACGGGAGCGATATGATGTACGAGTATATTTTCGAAGTTATCCATAGAGAATAGAGCAAATAAAATTGCATCGACTCCCTTCAACTCATAACTTTGTTCCACCTGAATATTTTCTAACGCCCCTTAGCTTATTTTGAAGCTTGTCTGAAAACCTGGAAAATCAGCGTCGTCACATTCAGTTTGGATCGATGAGGAATTATTATATATTTACAAAAAAGTGAATTTTCGCGAATTTGCAAGTAGGTGTACCGAACTTGTCATCATTGTCTTGTGTGGATCAGCTTGTTCTTGTGTCTCATCCATATTAGAATCAGTTCAGAAGCGAATTTCGCACCTCTAAATTGTGGTGTTGAAAGACTTTTCGACGAGGAATTGAGTGCACAACAAAATGATGGTGATTGGTCGAGTTTGAATTTTATAAATCCAGTTTTAATAGAGGAATTCTCCACGACTTTGGTAATAAGAGTAACAAATAACAAAAAAAAGAACAAAAGGTGAGTGTATTTTGAGATTTTTGATAGTCCAAAATGCTTATATTTCATCATGTACTAACGCAGCAATGACACTTTGAAAGCTGAGTAAGATCATAGCATAACCTTATTTGCGATAAGGGGCATATCGGAGCTATTTTGGTCCACTCGTATTTTAGCCACAAGTTTGGAAAAATTTATCATATTAGACTGTCTTGCAACGGCTCATTTTGAAGTTGAAATAGGGAATTTCTAAGATCAAGAATTCTACTCATGGTTTATTGAAATAGAGAGTTTCGAAATCAAGCTCCACATAATGTTTTAGATTAAAGCGACCGTCCTATAAGTTTATGGTCAAAATATACAAGTGGAACTAAATAGTCCCGGGGTATTCAAAGTGGCCCAGCTTTACGTTATACGCGATAAAAATTTGCGTCGTATTTGAAACAGAGGCGAAACAATGGCTGGCCAAAGTTTTAAGGGTAACTTTGAGCCACCCTCAATCGGAATCCCTTCCCACTTGAGCCAAAATAGATGATTTCGACGCAAATATTGTTGCTTTACTCAAAAGAGCGTGGAATGAGCTTGAAAATTAACTGAGGTATGTATACGTCTCAATGCGATATCTAGAAGCCGCGTAGTCTCAATTTTACAAAAGACAGTAAAAAGAACAGTTTAATAACCCGCAAAAATTGGTCCTAAGAATCGAAAGAAAGAGCAACTTTCCTCTTCAAATTTCCATTGCTTTGGATTTCAAACACCCAAGTGAGAGGAATCAACGTACTTGGATTCAGATTCGAGTGGCAAAAGATAGAATATCTAGTTCAGGACTTGTAATTTTGATTTTTTGTAATAAAACAGCTTTTTGGCAGAAAACGGCAGTAGGTGACGATGAAAGACGGCACAACCGCAGCCATTCATGAACACTCTTTTTGTCTGATAGTATCGAAAACTAATAAAAATTATGGAGGGATTACTTGAAGTGGTCTATTGGCTAACATATATCCGTTTGACGCATGTGAAGCTTAAAATTTATGCGCCACTCCTCGGCAACTTTTTATCCTAAAATTTGTTGTAACCAAAGCCGGGGCTTTTTTGATAGACACTCGTCTTTTCGCCAAAGCTTTAGATGATTTGATCCTGAAACATTCTCTGGTGATTTATTCTGAAGCTCTATTCACCTTGAAAATGAGCCGCTCTGCAGGGTGTTCCACATATTTAAAGATACGTGAAGGGCGGCTTTTTCAGATTGGGAAAAATCCTTGGAAGAATCAAATCAATATGGATATGGTGTCAACACATCCACCGTTCCGGTTGCCCCGCAAGATTTATTGCAAGCTGTAAGTTCTCAATCGACGTTATACACGAGGTATATACCGCGCTTTGCGAAATTTGTACTCGCCACAAGCTCGCGGACTATCTGTTTCGATCCTCAAAACTGACAGTATCCACGTTTAGTGTATAATGTAGAGTTGCAAACCGTTTTAATTGCTCGAATGATTTCAATAATTTGCCAAATTTGTCATTCCAAGAAAACTGACCTCAGATTCAAGGAAAAACGGTATATAACGCCCGAAGCGCATAACTCATCGAGCATTGCGCTTTAGGACAACGCGTATGTAGCTGACATTTTTGCACTGAATTTGCCAATTCTGACTTCTGCATCAAAACACTAAAATATTCGGAGAAAGTGCCAAAATATGTGATCGAAGTTCCTCCGTTGCGGTGAGTATATCTATATATCGATATTCTGCCCAACGATACAACAGAGGCATAGGCTCGAGGCTTAGACTTATAAGTCCTCCAAATTCTAAATATCTCCCGATCATGTTTTTTGATATTATGGTACATAAATCTACTTGAAAAATCCAGAGCTACGATTTGATCCATGACAACTCATCTTAGATGCAATACTACATGAGTTACGGCTCTTCGAAGTTGGCGTGTTTTGCTGACTCAAATATCACTGAGCTTGAGCTAACAAATTCAAAAAAATATGAAAACCATTAGAGCAATCTAAATTCTTACAGTTTCACGGTAGATAATTTTGATTACATAGTTCGAGGACCAGCTTCGCGATCTCGCCCACATCTCGATCTCCACCGCGGATCGATAGGTATTTCACAGGTGCATCCAACTGCAACTGAGCGTCGAACGAGCGCAGAACGAGAGGCAGTTGCTCCAGTGCCAGCAGGTGATCGCTCTCGCAATAGCTGCACCGCGTATATGAACGGCTGCCCAGGTGCGACAGTTCACCCGAGTTCGCTGCTCCGAGCGTCGCCTCGTCGTAATAATCATCACATAATCGCGCGAGTGCGTCCGGTGAAAACGGAGTGCGTGGCTCCGCGCGAGAGCAGACTGCTCCAGGGGTAGAGCCCGCCGCCGCCAGCTGTGCATCGGCCCCCCCGACGGCGGTTTCCCACCTTCTTCTCCGTTAGCGAGCACCCGGAGACCTGGCAACATGGTGAGTGTCCGCCCTCCCCAAGCAGCTTCCCTTGACCTACACCCACTCACTGCTCTTCCTCGATGCAGTCGCTCAGCGAGAAGTTCGCCCAGATCATGGAGAGGCCCGGGCAGGACCCTTCGCCCAAGGACGAGGTGCCCTGGTACCTCAAGTACGCCGCCCGCGCCCTCGGCTGCGTCGCTGGCTTCTGTGAGTACCGTGACCTTCTATCACTTTCTCGTTGCCATCCCTGTCATCCCTCCAGTGTCTCCAGTAAGGTAGACTCGAGTCGAGCAGTCAGATCTGTCGAGAGTTCTTGCTACAAGAGCAGTGCTGACTCGAGGAAGCTATTGGGTACTCTCTGACCAACTCCGTGTGCATCTTGTGGGCTTAAAATTTCCAACAACATTGTAGAAAAGTCAGCGGTCACTCTGCTGCTTCCATACTAGCTTTGTTGTCAAGCGCTCTGTCAGTTTCCCCTTGGTTAGAGGAACAAGATTTTGGAAAGCTCAGAATTGAGGGGGCTATCATGGATCTTTTTGATACAACATCCTGAGAACATGTCTTTGAGTCACGATGTTCCAAACTCCAGTTAATCACAAAAATGGTATTAGGCCATGACGATCAACTTTTATCCTGATACCTATTCCTAATCAATCAGCTACTTGTTCCAGTACCAGTTATCAGATACCTGGGCAACCAAAGATTATTTAAATTATATACTACTTTGAGATGCTCTCTTCAGATGAGAATGCATCACCAAGCAACCCTCCAAACATCAGTTCAATGAAAGCAAAGTCCTAGGTTATTGTGGAAAAAGTCTTGATATTTTCTTTGACCAAAATTTGAATCATGGATATTGTGACTTATTTGTGATTATTATAACTTCAACCATCCTGTTTTTCTACTATTTATAGAATCAAATCAAAACATCCTCTCACCGGAGAATTTTTTTGTTTCAGTTTGCATATTCCTGGGAGTATGGAATATTCTCATGTCTTTTGGGACCTTTGCCGATATAAAAGCTGGTGCTTTTCAAATAGTTACTGGATTCTTCATCCTATTGATAGAAGCACCATGTTGTTGTTTGTTCATTGAATTTGTTCAACAGTTCAGTGATACAGTGGAGAAAAGACCATACTGGAATAAAGCAGCTGCCTATTGCATGTGAGTATGAAAAACAGTTAAATTGATCCCCAAAGTTGAATTCACCAACTATCATTATTTGTTCAATCTTGAAAGCTATGTATAGAAATACTATATTCATCATTTATTAATTTGTTCTTACAGAGGATCAGTCTTACCAATACTCTTTGGTATGCTTGCTCCGAGCACAATTTTCTCAGGTGGACTAACTTTTGGTACTGGGGCTCTATATGGAGTTATGTCTATTGGAAAAAAGTGAGTACAGAATATTTTTTATGTTATAAGTCTAATGCTCTTTCTCTTTCGTGTGAGTTCATCAATTTTCCTGTACATTTTGACCAAAATTGATTAACAGCATTGAAGTGACGTCTTTGAAGTTATTCATCACCCAAAAAATCATCCAGCTAATCTTTGATAAATCTTTTCCAATCTACAAATGGGACAAAACGAATTGAAAGGCTCATTGATATTTATTGAAAATTTTTGGTAACCATTTTGGAACTTCACACTAATATTTCCTTCTCCATTCATCAATAAACCTTGCAGTATACTCACCTTTTCAAGATCTCGACATTTTTTAGAAGGGATTAGAGAAATTGATGAGATGGAATCAATGCAAAGTTGATGAAAACCCAAGTTGAAGGAAATTTAAACAATGAAATTACAGATTGGGTGAATTCTCTTACCCCTGTCTCTAAATGCTGAGAACTTGGAATTCCATTTTGCTGCAAATCTCTGTTGAATTAACTCATAATATCTCTGTAAAGTTTGCGGAGTTCAAATTTTAATCATTTTTTCACTGTTTTTGGAAGAAACCAACAGTTTTGTATTAACATAATTAACAATCTAATTATTAGGAATTGGGGGTCTTTCTTCTAATTAGAATACTTGCTCACTCCAAGAATGGGATAAAAAAACTAACTTTTTTCGCAAATATCTTGACTAAAGAAACTGGTAGAGAACTTTGTTGCCGTTCGAAAGTATCATTCTGAAGCAAAGGTTTTAAATGAAGCAACATCAAAAAAGTAGAAAGCTTGAGACATAAGTGTCGCTGTAACTATCAAATATATGAAATAACAGAGGTAGCGGGGCCAACGCAGCAGGCCTGCCCACATCGGCCGTTGGCTCTCCTCAGGAACAAATGCCACCTGGTAGTCATCATACTACACTCATGGAGGATCCTGATGTCTGGAGACCAACATAAACTGCAAAAACATTAATCCACAGCTCCACTAACCAGGCAATAATATGAAGACACTCCATGGTCATCTAATCTTGCTTGAAACCTTGTTTGTTTGTATTATTTGTCGAATTCCTGTAGCTTTTTGCAAGTTGATGTGCAGGTTGAACTGTTGATCGAGAGTTTGATTAATCTAGAAAGAGAACTCAGTTAAAGAGGATAATATAAGTGCTTACCTCATACAAAACAATCACGTACTTCAGCTGAATAGAACAATTCATGCTTTCAAAATATTTTGAAAAACTTTGAAAGATCATTCCATTGCAAGGCTTGATTGTGACGACTCATTCATTAATTTTATTTCTAGCTAGGGATCTTGCAATTGTCCTCGTTTTATACAATTTCGGGATTCACAATTCATGTGATTTTTTGTAATTTATCTATATTTTGGAAGGTTTATCGTGATCTCTTTGTCTTTGTACAGATAGAAGTCATTTTTGAATGCATGATTTAGCATAGTACGAAAAATGTGTGATTGTCAAATTTTCATCTCAACAAAACAGTAGAACTAGTGATATTTTTTTTCGAGTAGCAGTGATGAAAGTTGAGTTTTGAGTGCAAGTATGCACACCAAAGACCAGTTCCCTCGAACACGCATCAGTGTGCATGTCCTTAATTGTCGCATCGTTATACCTCAAAAGGGTTGATGAGCCGAACAACAATCATACATTTACACGAGGAGAAAAAAATTTCCAGTCGTCTACTCGACTTATCGGATGCGAAACACATTCTCTACTCCTGTCATTATACTTGCTTGAATCATGATATCCTTTTCATATCATGCACATGTAACTGCTGATGAGAACCGGGATCAATTTTTCTTATATGTTACGTGAATTTTGTAGCATTGATATGATTTATATTTATACTGAACAATTTTACTTGAATAAAGTTAAGTATTTCCATAAGTATGATAGTCCTGAAGCGGGTATACCTTGGTCCTTCTATAACAAAGACTCTAAAATCTCCGCGAGACTACTACTTTTACAGCAGACTGATTGAGTACATGATAGTACATGTCAATGCGAAAGCGTAAAAACGTTTTTTCGCATCCGCGTGATGGGTTTCCGATCCGAGCCGCAGGCCAGAGTCGGAATCATCGCGACGATGCGAAAAATGGGGCTAACGTCCGTGTATCAAACTATATTTTTTGACTATCTGCGAGTGAAAGTTGATAAACCATGCGCAAAGTTACGCACAGAATGTCAAAACATTGAACTTGAGTTCTAAGATTCGTCCAAGCATAAAGAGATACGAAAAATCGACATGTCACCATCAAAAACTCGAATTACGCGAGGTACCAAGGTTTTGAAGTCAAAACACATATAATGCATTGACAAAATAGTACACTTCGATACAAGGGCGGGAAAACTTTGTTACGCAACCGAGTGATAGGTTTTTGGCCCGAGCCGCAGGCGAGGATCGGAATCATCACGAGTATCGAACAATATTTTTTGTCAATCTGTGAGTGACACTTGTCGAATTATGCGCAGAGTCAACTTTCACGCACAGAATGTCAAAAACATACTTTTTGACATTCTGTACGGAAGATTTGACTTTACGCACAGTTTGGCAACTATCGCTCACAGATTGTCAAGAAAGATAGTGCGATACACGGGCGTAATAGTATAATGCGCAGCGGCACGTAATACACTATTTCGCCCTTATGTATCGAAATGTACGACTATTCTAGGTGTTTATGGACTCTAAAGTCCAAAATTGACAGTTGTGTACTTTTAACCTAACCGATATTGCTAAAAAGCCTGAAGATTCCAGAAAATTGTCATTATCTGTCTCAGCGATCATCAAGGCAGACGCCAACAAAACGTCGTTCACGAGTACATCCGTGATGAAAGGATTTTTATCTCATCATTGTTTCGCTCTGGTTCAAAAATGTCGTTGTCCAATACTACATTGTAAAAAAACTCTTTGCTGCTAGCAACTACGGAAGCTTTGTTGGCTCGATTGCGGTGTAATTGCCCCTCATAATCGCTGGTACGGAATGTCTCTTCAATAGTAGCTATTTAGAATATCCCACAGGAGCTACGCCGTTGGTTGTCGGTAAAATTTGAATCAGGACAATCGAAGTCGAAACCTCAATCAGGGCTTATCATTGAGAAACATATTACTCGATACTGAGCGTTTCATTCTCTTGTATCTCACTTTCTTCATCTTTGGCCTAGGTCCAAAACTCTTTTCATCCTTCCAGCCAAAAACCAATGTTTCTATAAAGCCGATTTTGGTCCTTCGGGGCGAAAAAATATGTCGTCCTGAGGCTCGCACAAGTATTTCAAGCCCGGAAGACTCGTTCGAATCAAAAATATCTGACGATCATTTTTTTATAATATACTCAAGCAGCAAACACGACTCTCCTATCGACTTAACAACAATGGATCAAAAGGACGATTGATAAAAATTTCTCTGCGCTCATAAATAACCAGAGAAAAGCGCGACTCTGGAAAAAATATGCCTCTATCAGATATTACATGCTTGTTTAAGGCATATTTATTCAGATTAGAATTTGTTGCGTCAGTTACATTGAGTAGAAAAAAAAATTATGTGTTATCTTGAATAAACAGTTATGTAGACTGTAGTTAATGCTTGCTTCCAATACCTTTGAGATCTGCCATAAAAGCAGTCTAGAATCAGACTTCAATCGCCCTTAAGATATCAGCATGTAGTACATCAAGTTCTCATTTGCAACATTTCTCCATTCACATTTGGACCACATCAAATATTAGAGGATCAAACAACTATGATTTTACGATATTCTCATCGGTTAAATTTCCCAATCACCGCTCCTTCAACGATCAAAAAGTAATCATCGAAACACGATTGTGGAAAATCTTTCTTCGCGGCAATGCGCGAAGAAAGATTTTTCACTGTGGTAAATAGGAGATACTTGATAGATCAGGTATGACATTGTTGCTACTAATCAGTCGAAACACAAAATCACGTGAACACATTGCAACCGAGATCGCAAATGCCACTGAGAAGGAAAGCAAATTATTCATGAATTTCACGGACGAACAAATTATTCATCAAATTCAAGTCGAAATAAATCACATCCAGCTCACACCTATAGGTCCCACTTGTTGGGATCAAAGTAATTGCAAGAACATCTCTTGTTTCAAATATGAGGGAATATTGTTTCGCTTTGCAATATAGGGCTGTATGGAGAGCCCTATAGACTTCACCTTTTTTTTGACGTAACTGGATCTCAATCAGTCAATAAAATAAAATTCATTTGTGACTTCAAATCAAAGACAAGTCATTTAAAAACTTCCATCCATACTTTTCTATTCGTTGTTTCTTCCACAGTCGCTGCAATTTTGCTTTTTCGTAATTTTTGAGGCAGTGTTACATGTTACACCATTTTTCTCAAATTAGTGCAAACGGGAGCCCAACAGCATATTTCGCATCCACGAGCACGTCCAGGTGATTTTAGCACGCTCCCTCGCTTCGCTCGGGCTACAATTGTTGCCTCGTGCCAAAATCACCAATATGCGCAGTGGTACATAATATGCTGTTGTATTATCTCATTGATCACTGCCGTACGAGAGTCTATCACTGAAACAGGGTTATATTTTCAAGCTCATACGAGCCAGAATTGATTTGAAAGGAACAGAACGTTGAACCCATCGTATCGGACCCTATCGCAACGACTGTGTTCAGTTAGTCTAGAAACGTGCTGGGATTTCTCTTTTGCTGAAGATTACCGCTTCTGGAAATGGGATGATGCGCAAAGACAACAGCGGTGGAAAATCAATCTCACCGAAAAATTTGGGAGAGTTTTTTTCATAACTTTTCGGTTTTTCTATCTTGAGGCCTTTTTCTACGTGACGTGAGAGGTAAGAAATTCTTGAGGGCGTATAGTGCGTTAGAGATATTCAGCAAAAAAAGAGAGATATTCAGGACGATTATCTCGTAATAAGTAGTTCAAAGTAGCCGAAACGCATCGAGATTATGAAAGAGGAATATGCGAAAGTGCCTTAAATTCCTGAAGGAATTCAAAATTAAATATGAACCTGACTAATGTAGATTCGCGATGCCATTTTTAAGAAAAAAAAGTTCAGAGAGAAACTCAAATGTAACCCAGCGTTTCACGCTTTTTAGGCCATATCTCGTAATTGAAAGCAGAATAAACGTAAGAGCTTGTTGTCACAGAGGCTCTCTGCCAAATAAACTATTGCAACTCAATGCGATTCATCAAGTCTGGCTAATCAGTCATCGATGTATCATCAAACTAACTCTAGGATTACAGAGAGTTCCGCCATGATTGGTTGCGATGAAGCCGATCAAAAAAGTATACTATTTTTCCCTAGTTTCGGCGCCAAGACGATTTTATATTCAGTCAGAAGCATAATCCGCATCGCTCAATGAACTCTCGTATCATAGAATCATTGAAAAGGTATCGTGGAAATGACATTGAATCAAATCTGTCCTTTTAGATCAGAATCTGATGAGCCCCACGGAGCCTCTCGTCAGATTCGATACCAAACGGTCGTAGTACCTCATACGCGGGGAGATCTGACTGAGATAGCAAGTCCCTTCAATGAAAATAACAACTTTTACCAACTATTTAGGCGTATTGAATGACCAACTGTCCAAAATTTTGGCATCATGTTCTGATGAATAATCACGTCATACCTAATGAAAACCAAAAAATGCACCCACCCCTCACCCCCTTACCCCAAAACTGTTTTAAATTCCGTAGAAAGCTTCTGCTGTCAAAAACAAATCAAGCTCATCACTATACTGCATGACTCTTTCGGAATCCGTATCATCAACTAGGATCACTTCGGCACACTTCTGAAATCGTCGTAAGAATTCGCTACAATTCTCCACCACTTTGCAAGCCGTCAATGGAAAGCTAAAAATCATAGATTTCAATTCATATGCTGCAAAGTCCAATTGAAAATGTCTGTAAAATCTTATGACGATTTCGAAATGATTTAGAAAAATTGATGTGGCAAAGTAACCCCAGTCGATGGTACCTATATAGGGGAACGATTAATGACAAGTCTCAAAGCAAGCATACAATTTTTATTTCAGATTGCCACACATCCTATTGATTCCCCAATCCTATAGCTTTGGTAGATTTTACTCGCACATAATATAGCTTCTACTCATCACACGATCAAATTCCACGCTCGAAGGCTGTAATTTGGACCAAACAACAACCATTATAAAAATTATTATTCGATGATGCTTGCAGGGCACCAATGGGGGAGATGATGCGGAACGCCGGATCTGGAGCGCAAGGCGTCTCGTCGAACATGAAATCCACCCTAGTTGAAAATGCAGCCCCAATAGGCGTTAGCCCAAGACCCGACAGCAATGTCTGATGCATCAGTACTATTTTGCGCTCGCTGTCATACGTTATAGGTATGCAAATC
>JAPYYZ010006332.1:0-11433 GCA_030522705.1 Eretmocerus eremicus | reverse complement strand
ACCTGAGCACTCTTTCCATACATTTTTTCTATCATTTGCATCTCCAAAAAGCTACTTGGATTTAACTGACGAATCGCCCACTTTTGAATTGTGAGTGAAAATTAAATCTAACGAATCATGGAATTTGACTTCTTTATATTTTGACCAGTGAGCCAACTGCTAGATGAAACAGACCTCAAAGTTATCGTCTACAACGGACAGCTCGATCTCATCGTTTGTACACCAGGTAATGCTTAGTTATTTACCTAAATCTAATGATGGAACAAATTAAAAATTACTAGTTATGCAAATGCTCTGATTCGCATACCAGAATAAAACTTCGAACTTCGCATGAGTACTAATCTATTTTTAAAAATTGTCATCATCTTGATGTCTATCATCAATCAAAATAATTTCCCGAGACAGATCCAAAGAAAATATTTTTTTGGAATACTTGCACGTTAGCTTCAAACGAGAATAACACTCATTTCTTTCCCAAAACTAAAGCTACATGGAAGTGGGTCAGCAAATTAAGATGGGGCTATGCCCACCATTGGCATGCAAGCAGACCTTCGAGAGTGCTCATCNTTTTATTGGGTAGAGAGAGCCGGTCACAATGTGAGATATGCGCATTTTTGAATCTTTTGAATTCTCATAGCAGGTTGCGATCTCTTTTTCTTCTGAGCATTTTAGCAAAACCCCAAATTTAATCATTACAGGTTCCTGCGGAAAATCCTGCAGCTATGACGAAAATTCTTCAGCACCTCACTAATGAGAATGCATGGCTTGAATCATCAATACTTTTTCAGAAATGAGAAAATAGCTCAACAGAAAATAGTGATACTTTTCACTAACGTGACTGCAACATTAATGTGGAGACATGGTTGTACAGTCACCGGAAGCTTTGTAATAAAGCAAAACAACTGGAAAATATCACAAGCATCATCAGATGTTGATGAAATAGCAATAATTGTCTGAATAAAGTATCGCAATAGACCAGTGTTTCATGTGTGTCATCAATGTAGTATCTCTACTGCAATTTTTTCTTTCTCAAAGAGAGAGCTTGCAGATCCTCGTCCTGGTTAGAAAAGTCAATTTAATCCTAATCGATTCTCTTTTATTTTTCATGGAAATGAATCGGTTTATCGGAAGCTTCGTATATAGGATCAAAGCTATATCGATCCCTCTTTTTTTAGAATTCTTATACCTAACAATCCCTGCGCCGAAGTCGTTGGTATCCGAAAAGTGATTGCCCAGACGAATGCAAGCGCTATTGGATTTTGGAACACACTATTAACTGACAGGAAGAATAATGACTACTTCAAAGGAATGGAAAAAAATTCTCCAGCCCTTGGATCCCCGTGAGGATAGAAGATACATTAGCATATGTTAGAAGATCAGAAGGATTTTCCGAGACCACTCGAGGAGATTCCTGTGTTGCGGTTTCCATTTTCATTTGGGCCTCCTACCAGATCACTTCATTTTTCTCGAGCTGAGAGAATTTCTTGTTCCAATCATCGGTAATAAACAGACTCAACCCCAATTTTCATTTCGAAGTACTCATTTCTTTCGAGAGAGGAACTCTTGGCATTTTTTACCTAATAATCAAGAGCTCAAGCCACACTAAACTCAGTCGACATTTCAATATTCGCGTTAGTCCGCGCAAAATCTTCCACTTATCTCTGTGAACTGCTCACAGTGAGCATGTCCAATAACGCGTTCTTATACGCATGAGCCGATGACGCATCACACGATTCTCAAGTGAGGCCTACCAAGGGGATCGGGAATTGCCCTTCATTTTTTCAGAGATCGCATCCTTTTGTAACATCAGTGTTGGATAGAATATTGAAAATAGACGATCATTGATGAAACCTGTGATAGTGCTGGAGGCAAAATTTATGTTTCTTTTTCATAAGGAGAGGACCCGACCTCCGGGAGCCCAATCTTACGGAAATTTTTTTTACACATTCTTTGAACCAAAAAACAATATCCGTATTTTTTTCTTTAGTCCAATGGGCTTCCCATTTAAAGATACAGACAGAAACTTTAGAATTGCCGTATACCTATGTATACAACTTTTTAACATGGGCCTATATGGGCAATGTTAATGTTTCTGCTCGTATCTTTAAATGGGAAGGACCATTGGACTAAACAAACAAATACGGGTATCTTCTTTTGGTTCAGAGAGTGCGTGAAAAAAATTCCAGCAAGAGCGGGATCCGGAAGTCGTAGTCTCACCAAATCCATTCTCATTTATCCATTAACGTAGACTAGGGCTATTTTGGCCAGCGGGGCTATACTCTGGTCCATTTTGACAAATGAGATTCAAAGCAATCATTTTTTGCTTCTAGAATCGTTACCGAGATGTTTCCCAAAATTTCGCCCGACTAACTTCTCAGAGTGTTCCTGTCTTGGCAATCACCTAGTGCACCTGCAGTATTTCACACTCCTTGGGAATCTATTCTTTTTGGCGAGTCTCGCTCCTCCCTAGCGAGCGATCAAATTTATGAGATGGTATAACAAAACTCTGCAGCTCAGGATCAATAGCTTTCGGTGTTGATGTGTTGGTGACATTCATCAGCTCTTGCCTTGAATTTTTGGGTCTCAGATACTTTTCAGCGCATTTGAACATTTTTCGAAATTTATTCCAAACGCTACACACATAATAAACAGGGATATGTTCACTTTGAATCGATGAGGGTCATATTGTAAAAGATTCATCTTCTGAGAGAAGCAGCGGAAAGCAGCGAGGTATAAATAATCACTCGAGTGCACTATCTGTAACATTGAGAATTCTCGTCCAATTTTCAGATAATATTTCACTGCGTGCTAGACGTTCCATTGCATAATCATGGGTGACTCGAATCGAATAAAATTTATTTTCCTCGAGCTCAACGACTCATGAGAAAAGTAATCTAGAACAGCTTTATCGATTTAACTCTTTCGGAGGCGCATTTAATTTGTCAATGTTTTGTAAAGTTTTGTAAGAATTGTGATACCTTGCTATGTTTTAGACGAATAAAATACGAACTTTTTTTTGTTCATTTATTGACTTGCAAAAACAATGAACATCTATCATGCAATCGTTTTACAGAATTTGGTAGCTCTAATCCTTATCAATATGAGAAAATTCATCCTATGATTCTAGTCCATGCCTAACCTAAGATATCACGAAAAGAAACTGAAAAAGTGGTGGGAAGAATGCTTCCAGACGCCTCTGAAAGGATTGGGATCTTTTAGCCAGATAATATTGCACAATCTGCCATATATCGAGGTTACAATTAAGACTTTTTCTCATACGTCACTGCTTCGTGTAGATAGGAAGCCCATCAAGAGAACAATTGAAATATATCAACGGAAGAAGTCTGGAATGTCACAATATTCATCACAATCACATCATATTGTTCTCTTTGTTGAAAAATGCGAATGCCGGTGAAATATGAGCGGGTACTGCCACGGAAAAAGACTTCGGCCAGGATTCAAATTTTATGGGAACAAGCCCGGAAAACGCGTTTTTTCACGCCTCCTCGCCGGGTCTCATTCGTGAAAAAAACGCATTTCCGGGCTTTTTTCCTATAAAATATCTTATAAGTCGTGTCACGTAAATGCGTCCTATAATATACTATTACCGATTGCCGGAGATCGATTTCGTCAAGTAATACCCAGTTGAACATGCTGAGGTTGAACTTTTCGGCCTCAAACCCGAGAGAAAGTACATCAAGACAGATCAAACTCAACAATTTATCACGTAAATTAACGCAAACTACGAGAAAACCTTATTTGACCATGGAATTTTTAGACATTCACGAAAGAAATGCGCAGCGTACGAGCGTTACAGTCTGCTCAACTCTGGTTATAGCTACGTAGCTGAGACAACATGCTTTGCTGTACTTTACTCGATTTGAACTACTTTTATGTAAAATTTGGAAACTGGGATTTTCAAATTAGTCTGATAAACCGTGATGGAAAGAGATTCAATCATAAAATACAAACTAAAGGCATGCGATTGACTTTGGATGAAAATTTAAAATTCCAATTTGTGATTCGTATGGGCACTTCAAATAAAAATAATATAATGCCCACAATGATAATCATCGGCGTTTTATACTTTCACAGTTTTCTTCTGCGGAAGATACCTTTCAAGCTCCCTCTCAAGAATTATCAATTATTGTCGAGGATGGGGTGTATATCCCGCGTAAGGTGACAGATAAATAGCATGGTTATAGCTTCTTTCATTCAAAATTGGAACATTCTGCTATCCTGATAAGATAAGTATTGTTTCAAACTACATAAATACCGATCACACTAACGCGTTCTATGGAAAATTGATTGAACATCTCATATTCATAGACACGGGGGCGTTCCTCGACCAAAGGCTATCAATTTTACCAGGGAATATCGACTGACCCTTAGAATAGATAATGACTCATATAAGACAAGTAACAATTAATTTCACTAAATTTTTGAAGGATCGGTGGAGAAATTAAAATTCACACGAGTGCAGGGATTCGATTTAAGTAACGTGGGCGAGCTAAGCACACTCGGGTTTCTCTCACAAATGGCATACATTTAAAATCGGACCGCCGTTAATGAATCCTGCAGTTGCGAGAATGAAGAAATACAAAGAGGCTAAGTTGAGGCATGTCAAGATTGGTTGAGGTCGCCGATTTTAGCACGACTTCGAGTAAGAAAGCAGCATAGCATGAGTTCTTGAGAAAAGAAAGGAAAAATGGATAGTTAGGCTTTAGCAAATTCATAGATCCATTTTGATCGGTCTGAAACACCAAATTTTTTCATATTCTAATATAACAAATATAAAAGAAGAAAGAGAGACGCAATGCCTGTGAGTACTCATTTCCAAAATCTCAGAAATAGGGGAAGCTAAACATACTCGGCAAGTTGGGCACGCTGAGCTTATTTAAAATCAATTTATAATGGATTATGAAGCGTTGAAATCAGCGAAATCTTGAATGGTAAAAATTGTTGAATGAATCACAGACTGTTTCATGAATATAGGATTTCAATTTCTTGCGACTCGATCAATTGTTCAAAAGATGTAAAACTTGACAACTTCCCAAAATTCATGATCCTAGGGTTTGAGGACTATTTCATGTAAGAAAATTAGGAAAAGATCAACCAATCGTGACCGATTGGAGCTTGATTCAGGCTTTATTTACTCTTTGTAAGGTCTCGTCAAAGTAATACTGTACTTCCATCGGAACGGAATTTGTATAGAAATATCATTGTACTCGTGCAAGTGTTGATGCCTCCATCAAGAGCGCTGTCAACTTCAAAATTTCAAGGTCCATCGACTGTGCGGGAAAGAGCCATTCCCGGACGGTTTTTCAATTTTCTTTCCCTTACAGTCGATGGAAAAATAGTATTTGGCACTCGGGCGGGGTGATTTCTGCATCCTCGTGATAATTCCGACCCTCGCCTCCGGCTCGGGCCAGAAAATATCACTCGAAGTGCGGAGATCTATTTTCCCGCCCTTGTATCGAAAACTACTATTTATATACGCAGTACCAAGGAATTCCAAAATTGATTCTTCCGCAATATTATTTCACGTCATTTGTCCATGTATAAATATATAAAACATATTTACAAAAGTGGGCTGATCAGCTCCTGGAATCTAGTATACAGATTACCTTGCGTGGAATTTTTTTCAGGAAAATCTGCCGTTCAAAATTCTTTGTGCACGATTAAAATTATAAAATATCTTGTACCGGTTTTTAGTACCTCATCAAATATGATGAATGTGTTATACACAACCAACTTGCCTATGCCGTTGGATTATTCTTCATCAATTCTAAATCTGCAGTCATCATATCCTTGATGAGCTCCTGGAATTGATTTCAATTATGTAATGACTTTAAAGTTAAAATTGAAATATTTTCCGATATACTGTGCGAAATAGTTGACTTTACGTAAGGGTGATCAACTGTCTTTTCCGCATAGTATACTATCTGTTGCGGAGTATGTTGAAAGTCGGGAAATGTCGTCAAAGACCGAAAAATGCCAACAATGTCCGTACGACAATTCTGGGCAGTGCCTGGCAATGCCCGGACTGTCAACATTTCCCGGAACATATCGAAAAATAGTGTTCAATATTCGCGCGGAGCGGTTTTCGTTTTCTCGTGATAATCTTAGACCCTCGCCTTCACTTCGGGTCTAAAACAATCACTCGAAATGCAAAAACCAATGACTTTGCACTCATATCATAAAATATCATTTGCTTACCAAAAATGATACTGTGGGCTTCCAGCCGAATTTTTCTCTAGCTTTCGTTGCATCACCCATCAAGATGTCCTAAAATCCATGAAAGTGAATGAATTATATTGTCTCACAACTAACTACTTTATAAGATATTACTCACAACTTCTGTGGGACGAAAATATCTGGAATTGACTTTGATTAGTACATTTCCTGTGGATGCATCTTTGCCTACTTCATCAACACCTGTGCCCTCCCAGATAATCCCTCGTCCAACAAACTGGAAAGCTGCTTCAACAAATTCTCTAACACTGTGCGTTTCGCCCGTGGCTATGACATAATCATCTGCTGAATCTTGTTGAAGCATCAACCACATTGCCTAAAAAATTGAGAGTCTTTGCTCAGAAAATTAGATGGAACAAATGAGATGGAAGGAAATGGAAAATTCCCTACTAACTTCCACATAATCTTTGGCATGACCCCAATCTCTTTTTGCATCCAAATTCCCTAGTTCTAATACATCTTGTAAGCCCAGATGAATTTTTGATATGGACCTGGTTATTTTCCGCGTCACGAAATTTTCACCACGGCGTGGGCTCTCATGATTAAAAAGAATTCCATTGCAAGCATACATGTCATATGCTTCTCTGTAGTTCACAACTATCCAGAAACTGTACATCTTAGCACATGCTGGAAGAAGAAAATTTTCATCGTTAGCTGTATTTTAGTGAGATTGAAATTCATTCTGCATTTACCATAAGGAGAACGAGGATAAAATGGCGTTTTTTCAGTCTGAGGAACTTCTCTGACTTTGCCATACAGTTCTGATGAAGATGCCTGATAGAATTTCACAGATTTTGTGAGCCCACAAGTTTGAATGGCATCTAAGAGCCTGACAGTGCCAACGGCATCAACTTCAGCAGTGTATTCACTAAGCTCAAAGCTTACCTAAACATATTTAGTTGAGAAGGTAAAAGATCTACTACAGGATACAATGCATGAGCTGTAAAACTATGTGATGATGACTGTAGATTACCTTCACATGACTCTGTGCAGCTAGATTATATATTTCTGTTGGCTGTACTCTACCAATTACTTTGACAAGACTACTAGAGTCTGTCATGTCTCCATAGTGCAACTTCATTTTTTTCTGTTTGTGGCTTCTAGGATCTTCATAAAGATGCTGTATTCTTCCTGTGTTGAATGAACTGGCTCGACGAATAATCCCATGCACTTCATACCCTTTTTCAATGAGAAATTCAGCCAAATAGGAGCCATCCTAGAGTAGATAAGAGTGTACAGATGGAGATATGAATAAACAGGATTATTTGTGGGAGATCATTCCTCCCTGATTTGTTTGGTTGTATTTATGAAGAGAAAAGTCCACTTGAGGAATAAAATGAAGGATTCGAGTATGACAGAATGAGACTGGTGCTACTGTTACATAAAAATACTTTGAATAAAATATTGTCAAAGCTGAATGAAAAGAATGCTAATGGTGACAAAAACTGTTTAACAATTGTTTTACCTGGCCAGTAATTCCAGTGATCAGAGCAACGCGCCTTTGATCCATTATTGCTGTTGTTAGGGTATCGCCAGCAGTGTAATCTTTACAATGAGATAGGTGACATGAGAACTCAATTCTTGACACTTATCGCTTATCAACGTGATCAGAAAGCACTAGCTATCCCACCGCCACGTACGCGTGTTTCAAACAACCATTGCGCCACGGGAGTGGGTTAAAAGGTTGTATACCCTTGTTTGCACAGTCATAAATAACAAGCAGTGGAGGATTCGACAGTTATCTACACTTAAAAATGCGGATTTCTACACAAACGTTTACAAAAACTTGGGGCTATTCAAAAACACTTGCTTCCGAACAGGGCTATGTGTGCGCCGCCACCGACAGCTGATTTCTTTGATGTTTATGTTTTGCCGCTAGCGGACGACAATTTATCGGATGGCCTCTTTGGAGCCTTTGGACACACCGGCTTTTTTGGTATAGAGAGCTTAGATCTCTGAAAAAAGGTAAAAAGAATGATCTCAACACGAGCAACTTTACTGAGGCTCACAAATAGGAAATTGGTGCATCGTAAAACTCACAAGTATGCGCTCATTAGCGAGTCGGCTAATCCAGAAAATGTTGGTAAAAGAGCATCGATTCAAGTGAGTGCATCCCGATTACCCATCAAATAACTCTGATTTATATCAACTGCCCACAGTGTATGTATAAATCACACGGGTCTTGTGTTATAAACTTTTTACAGGGTTGGGTGCGTGCCGTTCGAAAAATGAAAGAAAATATATTCCTCGATGTGAGCGATGGAACATGTAGCCAACCTTTACAAGTGGTCTTGAAAAAGGATGAAAAACCAAAGTCCTTGGACTACGGTTGTAGCATTACTGCTGAGGGTGAATTATCCCTGGCCCCAAATGGAAGGACAGAACTCCGTGCTGAAAAGTTGAGTGTAATTGGTGAGTGTGAGTTGGATGGTTATCCTTTCTTGCCCAGGAAACAGTATGAACAAGAATACGTTCGCCAGTACTTACACCTCAGACCCAGGACTAGAGCTTTTTCAAGTATATTGCGTCTTCGAGATATTGCAACTCGAGCAGTTGGAGATTATTTCAGAGATCACAATTTCATCAACATTCAAACCCCCATTCTGACCTCAAATGATTGTGAAGGAGCTGGAGAAGTGTTTCTTGTTCAACCAAATTCAAAGGAATTGATCAAAGAGATGAAAAAACAAGATACTGATGATGAAGCAACAGCATATTTCAATAATAAGGCATTCCTGACAGTGTCTGGTCAATTTCATCTTGAAGTTTGTGCCAGGTGATTACATTTTCCAGCTCCAACTGCATTTATTCATCTTATCTTGTAATTTACAATTTATTTGGCATATTCTGTATGATTTTGATCAATGTCTCTCATATGAATTCTTCATCAATTGGTATTATTACTCATCTCAGAATTGAATCATCTTTTAGGGCATTGTCAAGAGTCTATAACTTCAGCCCAGCTTTTCGAGCAGAGAATAACAAGTCCAGGATACATCTTTCGGAGTTCTACATGATTGAAGCAGAAATTGCTTTTGTAAAGTCATCAAAAGAACTCATGGAGGAAATAGAATTTTTCATGAAATCAATCACAAGGAAAATTATAGAGGACGGACAATCAGAATTGAAAACTTTGAAAGCCCCAGAAGTAACTTGGCTGGAGAAGAATTTTGGGATTATCACATATAATGAAGCCGTAGAAATTTTAGATCAACATTCAGATCAATTAACAGTTCCAGTCAAACGAGGAGAAAATTTGGCTAAAGAACATGAGTTGTTTTTAGTTCACTTTCATGGTGATATTCCAGTTTTTGTGATAGAGTGGCCCTCAGAGAAGAAACCATTTTACATGAAAGAATGTAGCCATGACTCCTCAAGGGTGGGTTCCTTCATTTTCGAAATTCTGGTACTATTGACAGGAAATATTGTTAAACTAATTAATAAATCACAAATAGGTGGAGGCGTTGGATCTCTTAGCACCAGTTACTGGCGAAATAATTGGTGGTAGCGTCAGAGAAGATGATTATTCAAAATTGAAATCCAAAATACCTGAATCTTTGAACCTCGATTGGTACCTGGAACTTCGTAAATATGGTAATGTTCCTACTGCAGGCTTTGGAATGGGATTCGAACGATATTTGCAAATCATCTCTGGAGTGCCAAATATTAAAGACACTATTCCTTTTCCTCGTTGGCCACATAATTGTAGTATGTAATCTAGTCAACTTTGTAAATTTTGTATATACATATATATATAAATATAGATATTAAATTCAGTTATAGATCAGTAACTCCTGTTAAATTCAAGTTTGAATTTTTGATGAATAAAATTATATGTCTTAAAATTAGATTTACATAGGTTTGGGAAAGGTTCATGAAATGAGTAACACCAGTTTTGGGATTCCATACCTTTATTTGACGGCATCATAAGATTTTCCATTTTCCAAGGAGCTAGCTGCACGTGAAGTTATCTGAATACTAGATGAAGACTTCAAAGAAACCATTAAAGAAAAACAAAATCAAAAAGATAAAGAATAGTTAAGTATCTATCAAACTACTATACTGAAGTCAAGTTAGAAAAGTTGAATTTTTTTTTATTTTCGCTGGAACTGCGATGTCATTGAGAGAAGACATGGGGGAAACTATCTCGTTCGTGAAGAGGGATGATGAAATAGGAGATCAGGATTCAACAAAAAAACCTCCATTATGTGAAAAAATAAAGCTCATGCTGATTCTTGTTATACAATAACGTGAAATCGCAGTTACAAACATCAATATTTACAAAAAATCACAGTAGTTGGGACTATGTACATACAAGTATTTAAATAATTTAATATCTTATCGGTGTTCACTTTTTCGCGGAGACAACTTTTTCAAACGACTATGCGTCACTTGAATCGTAAAAATGCACTCATTTTCCAACATCATTTCAACACACGCGCTTACCGGATTACACGATTATTTACATTCTTGAGCTTTGCTTATTTACATAATCGAACACAACGCGGAAAGTTCTTCTCCTTTCTCAACTGGCGGTAGAACCGAAAGATTTCGATCACGTAGTGAAGGCTTGATTGATGCTGGTTCCTGGATCAAAGGGACTTCTTCATCATCATTTGCATCTTCTTGAGGTTTTTCTTCTTTAGATTCCTTGAGCTCTTTAGGGGAAGGAAGGGGCTTTGTTATATTTATTTTAATTTTTGACTGGGTCGCTGGAATTGACGTTGTCGTGGCCTCCAACTCCACGTTCCCGTCAATAGTACTTTTCACTTCAACTTGCGTCGAATCAATTCCAGCGTTTTCAGGTAGATCATCCTCCGCATCTATAAGACATACACAGACATAATGATATCAAGTTGATCTTCCCTCAATCGCAGAGCCTTCTTGCGAGAATTATATTATGGATTGAAAATTTTTCGTGGGATGAATCGAAAAACCTGAATCAGGAGCAGTATCACCCTCACTCACCTCTTTCTGACTCCGATGCTTCATCTGTAGAATCAGTAACTTCTCCTTTCACGTCAACGTCTATGTTGATGGATTCGGAAGCATTTAGGTCTGTTTTTTCCGTGTCTTGATCCTCAGACGTGTGGGGATCTTGGGCATCAGTTCCTTCTTCTGAAATTTTCTGTGAGGATTGCTCATCAGGTGCTTCAGAAGTTGCTTCATCTGGAAAAA
>JAPYYZ010006329.1:0-13439 GCA_030522705.1 Eretmocerus eremicus | reverse complement strand
GTTCATGATAATTAACTGCTCTCATACCTCCGGATGACAATGATTTACTTCAAAAGTCTCGGCAAAAATCAAATAAGGCTCAAAAATTACAATTTCTAATGGCTCACTTCGTTCAATAATGTCCTTATAATGTAGGGATGAACTATTCCGATTCTACAAAAAATACTGACGGAATCAGTGCGTCAGTCTCTATATATCAAATATCATAAATCTATTGTACAATTATACACGATGGTGAAATATGAGACTCTCCCGTGGAACATTTGCTCAATACTAAATTTCTAAATTTTTTGTACGCGACAGTGAATCGAGTTGACGTTTCGATTCTCCGGAATGGCTAGTTGTAACTCAGCGGGAATTGCGAAGGTCGACCACGAGCTGCGTCAAGACTGGTCTATATATCTTCACCGTAGGATTTTTCCATGAAATTTCGAATTTCCAATGGTGACTGTTGTGGCACAACGTCGGGAACTTGTCCTTGGTTTTCGCAATTTTTCGCATCGCCGTCGTCTGCTGCTGGTTGAACCGTCGTCAACGTACTCCACCAGTTGGAAAATGCGCCTTTTGCTTGAGATAATGCACCACCTTGAGAGAAATACAATGCCAATGGATAGTAATATCAGTGATTTGAGAGTAAAAATCACATATCGACAAAACACTTGATGTATCGCCGAAAGTGGGATTTTTTCAAATTGCATTGATTAATAGAGGCGTATTCCTTTTGACTAGGTATCAGGAACAAATGTCAGAACACAAAATCGTATAGTCCAAAGTAGATTCTAGGGAAAAAGCAAGGGATAGACAGAGGAACGGAATTAAAATTTAACACTCAAAATTCTCTCAAGATCCAGAGATTGATCTTGGAATTTATTCAGGACAAACGTCGATTTATGCTACTAAATGCTGTGGCAAAATGTCTTTTTCCAAGCAATATACTTACTGAGCACGGGAAAACAGATACCACGGGGGTAAAATTGACCGAGAATTGTCTACGCAAGTTGTATAGAATACGCTCCGACTGCCCACTGGCGCACGGACTTGGATTTTTGATCGTTTTATTGCATAAATTTGAATTCTTTGAGTACGGGTGATTTAGAGAGCTTCAGCTTCCTTTGAGGGACGAGTTTTTTTAGTGCATCGGAAAAATTTCATCCCTGTCAAAACAGAAAATGGGGGTTACCGGAAATACAACAAAGATAAAATACAAAAATTACTGCGTCGAAAAAATCGCATGCTCTTGAGCTCTAGCGAGCGGTTAATCATAGTTATCGAGATAATTCTTGTGGGATTATTTGATCCTCACGGGTCGATATATTATTCAGAATTTTTTTCCGATTTAACACCGCAAATAGGACCATTCAAGTAGAAATAATTTGAGATACGTATGTAATCGCGGACATGGGAGCTATCAACCCGACGTAGAACAATAGTGGATTTTATTTAGAAAATTTTGTCGGGAACAGATGACGGATTCTTCATTTTGACCCTCGACTATCCAATCATAAAAAATGAAGTCATCAAGAACTCAGAAGGAGGTCCGAGAGGAGATCGATAGAATATGTACCCGTAAAAATGGTTCTAACGAGTATTAGATTGGAAATCGTAGAAGCTATAGCTTACACAAGCTCGGAGCACACAAGATCCCACTTTCGGTGAAACAATTCATATTATTGGTTCCTACTAAGACCAAGATCTTCCATTAAGCAACGAAGAAAAAAACACCATTCTCTCTAATTGAACGTAGACTACTAACGATTTTCTCGTGTTCGACGAAGGTTGACCACCGCCTGTACACCTTCAACTTTGACGGCACGCTTTCATTAAAAAAATGGCTTGACAGACTCAAAGTTCGGAAAATGTTTGGTAAAAGAAAGCCACTTAAAGTGAGAGAGTTGAAAAGAACTATGCATCTAGTGAAGACTAAGAGAAATCATCCAAAACTTTAGGATTTTAGAAAAAGTCATCCAAATATTTTTGCTGAAATTGAACTGTCCAAGATTTAAAAGGAATCATCGGAAAGAATAAGAGTTGAAAGGCAGAAATTACAAAATCGTGAAAACAGCCTTCTCAACAACATTGCTTTTCAAAAGACAAATGGAGACTTTTTCATTTGCCGAGGCTCAAAATATCGAAAGAATTCTTGAGCAGAAAATAACTTTCAATACTCTCTGATCTATGAGTACAATAAAATTTCCATTGTGAGAATTTGATCTCAGCATGTTACAGTGATCAGACCGGAAAATATTATGAGATTTAATCACTAAAATTCAATATTTTGCATTGATTCCAGACTAGTCTATAATTCACTCAGCGTGACCATCTCTTTAGCTCTCAAATTCAAGCCTGAATTATTATGATTGATGATTTTACCTTACCTACTGCTTTTCCTGTGGTGGCGACCGCTCTTCCCGTAGATGCCATAGCTTGGTTGAGTTTTCGCCCGCCTTCAGTGTTTTGCATTGTGCTTGAAAAAATGAGATATTTTGATTTTGGGTTGTTCTTCGATTCTCAATATCAAAATAAGATCTCGAAGAGAGGGAATATTTCTAATTTAAATCATATGCTCAGTACTCAGCAAGCCTTTCCGTTTAAATCAAAATTTGGGGAAGAGGGGGGGGGGTGCAGTGAAAATTCATGAAGCCAAAATTGGTATTCGACGGGCCATAGAAGTATCTGGAATATAGGTGCTTATCGTTGTTGTCTCACTGGAACCGCAACGATTTTGAAATTTTTGATTCTTCGTGTACAACACATCCCGCATGACCTAGAATCGTGTGCAGCTTGGTCCAAGTGATTAGAACGAAACCTCTTAAGCCGTCAAGATTCTAGAATCGTTGCAAATTTTTTTACCACGCCTCATATTTTTCAAGAGAAAGGGAAGTAGCTTCAGAACGATTGAACGCATAATTGTGACGTTTGAGAGGCCTAGAAATTGCGAATTCACTAGAGGTCAGTAAATCTAAATTTTGTTCTTTTTCGGAACTTGAGAAAGATACAAAGTTAATGAGCACTTCGAGATTTCCTCAAAGAATGTGCTACAGGCGTGCCAGAAAGTAGTTTGGGTTGTTATATGTTTGAGAAATTGCGAATTTCTCAGTGTATTCTGCATTCATGAACCCTACTGTTATCTTCCCTCAACTGGGAGTGGATTTCACTTAAGTTATACCGAGCAAATGATCACTAGGTAAATATAATACATGAAGCAAACTAATATTCTCTCGCGTGGTCTTGTGCGAAGAGCAAAATCCGAAACCCAAGGAATTTGGACACCAGAAATTTAACAGATTCCAAAGATTAATTTTTGACATAGCGGCGTCCCTTAGATTTTTGCCTTCTCAAAGAGAAAGCTTATAGGTGGATCCAGGAGAAATATTAACAGCCCATCCTATTCCCTAATTTTTTCAGTGATTAACATGTTTTTCATATTTTCTCTTTCTACTCAACGATATCTTTCGATTGATACCTTTCTACTATTCCCCAGATCCTTTATTATGTCCCCATAAATGATTTTCTCGGGTAGCACATTAACACCTCCGGAAAGCTGTATGTGTGTTGTTCGCGGCTCTCTGTCCGTAGAGAAATTCCACAAGATTTAACTTTCTGGTACTATATCGAACTTATAGATTTCTGTGATCCATTTTCAACTTTTATTCTTGACGCCTGAGTTCATCATGAACTCAAACGGGGGGAGGGGGGGGGGCGGATGTCGATATTTATCTCCCAAAATCGTTGGGTAACAAATGGTTTTCGTACTTGAAGTGAATTTTTCTTCACCCTCGCTCTCGACTCGGGCCTAAAACAATCACTCGCTATCCGGAAACCAATGACTCCTCACTCGTATGAATAATATTGTACTATGTACTCACTGCGAGAATCTGAGCCTCATATCTTGTACTGAGAGTTGTCCAGCAAATGGATGTCCAGGTTCAACACAATTGATTTCCGTATTATTGAGGCTAGTCCACATTTTGAAATTGTTTGTAGTTTTCCAAGCATTAATGAAAGCCGCATTATAATGGTCGGTCTGTCTGGCATCTTGTTGCATTGAAGTTCTAAGCAAGCAAAGTAAGTAAACTCGGAATTGCGTTCGGATCCATTCATCGCCACCTTCCCAGCCGACTCCGTCGAAGAAATTATCTTTTTTCGGCTCCGAAACATGACGAACTATGTAGTCGGCGAACCTCAAATCCTCGGTTGTAAGATGTAACTGACGTCTTAATTCTGGATCGTTTGCTTCAATCCGCGCACTTTCCACCTAAGCACGAATCAAAGGAACGATTTTTAAGAATTTTTGACATTTGCCCGGCACATTGATGCAGAAATTCTCATTTGCAAAGGAGAGACAAGCAACTAGTTGAACTGTTGGAAAAGTTCAAGTTAATTGTAAGTTGAAATAAATCCCGCGATAGAGGACTTAGCTCTCAAACACTACTTGCAACTCAAAATCAGAGTTATCAGTTGAAAGAGAAGAAAAAACAGTTGAGAATTACCCTAATTGAAGCTTACAATCTAAGAAAATACTCACTTCAACTAGAACATCTATCAATTGTTTCTTCTGTTTAAATAAGACATTAGTAGCTCCTACGACGTAGCCCCTAACATTAGCATCCCCCAAGACATCCAAGTAGGGCAAGGACAAATATGGTAAGCACAGGTATCCCTGAAATAAAATAAATGAAGTACGATGATTTGAGATCAATGTCTAGTGCGGTATCGCCAAAGTCCTCTGATTCTTTCAAATTTGACAATATTTTGAAAAATTTCGGGCAATCAATTGCCGAAACAAAAAAATGAGTGTAACATTTTGGAAATGTTATGAACGACAAAATACATCAGACAGCATCGTCTGATGTATTCGATAACGTATTCATTCAACTTTTTAATGTATATTTTGAACTTTCTTACCTTTGTAAAAAAGTTGAGCGGCATGCCACAAAGTTCCGGATCTATATTGGCGATTCGAGTGAGGCTACTCGTAAGTGTTTCTTCCGTGAGTACGTCGCTACCCGCATCTCTCGTAAGATTATCATCAGCCAATTCATTGTCGATAGCATGAACGTTACGCATTTGGTGCAGCGAATCACTCGAATCCGTGAGCTGCTGCTCCCTGAATACCTCTTCTTCGTTTGTCGTTGCATCTATTTCGAATCGCTCATCGATACACTTTCCCTCCATCGTTTCTATCGTTTTATTGTCGCCGAGGCAGTACACGTTACTCTCCGATGATCTCTCATCAGATGCATCACATCCATTATTTTCCGAGGCAATGTTGTTTCCGGCTATATTTGAATCTAGACTATATAAGTGCCCCTCTTCAAAGTGTGGAATCGGAGACATCGGTCTTGACGGCCTGAAGGATTGAATTTCTTGTTTACATTTGAGACAGAGACAAAGAAAATTCCTCCGTCGCTACGTGTCCACTTGTATAACTATTAACATATTCGCGTATTTACGTTCGATTGGAGTAATGAACTATGAATTCGTTTGCAGGGTATCAATCGTACTCTGGGAAAAATTATGTTGCGAGTTTGATTACATCATTGGATGCTTATAATTTGGAGAAATCTAAATCATCGCAGTATTTTTGAGTAACGAATGAACAGCAGACACTGATGTTGAATTAAGTCGGCTCGATGAATGGGACATGGGCAGTGAATGGTATCGTCGACGACTTCGGATAGTCATGATGCGAATTTTTCAATTCCCGCCTTGCAAGAAAGCGTGATAGGTAATAAAAACAAAACGCAGTATCTTAAGCATGCCAATGCATCGACTTGGATTTCATATCCAGTTGAAAGCACAAGAAATTCAGAATTACTGGGATACATTTCCGGTTCTTCAATTCGTGAAAGCCGGTATGGAATAAGTTTCACGCTTTCCAAGTAGGATTACATTCTTGAGAACTCAGAAGGTGATCCCATATATTCAAAACATAGAGCAAGCTGTATTAGAGAGGTAATTACGTGTTACACACATTATTTTCGATTTCCAACAAAGTAGAGAAAGCAACTTTCTTTGCAAAAATACTACCGTCAACTGGGCATAGACGTTTGATTACTCTATTATTGAAATGTAAATACCTGATGCATGCAGCCTCTTGGAGACCATTCTCAATCATTCCAGGAAATAGTGACAAAAGAGTGAGAATGGCAGAACATAGAGGCTGCACAGGGGACTGAAAGAAGATCACTCTTTTCTCCAACAGTAAGAGTTTGAACAACAGAAGAGCTTTGTGGCGGAACTGCAGTATAAAATCTCGAGCTGATAGACCTGCAGAGGAAACAGAATTGTCAATTTTTTGTGTGTCATTCATAGGAAAATTTGACAGAGAAATTTCTTAGAATTTTCTTACCTATGAAAACTTGTGGTGGCATCTGACTGTCTCGATTCATGCATGTATTTAAATGGTGATACGTTTCTTCCAATAAGGAAACCTTGCTAAAATCACCTTCATCAAAGTAGGCATGGGTGATGAGAGTCATTTTAACTTGAATATGGCCATAAAGAGGCTTTGTACTTAGAACACACACTGATTTTTGCACTGTACCCCTAGTAATGTCAGATGTGCGGTTGACTAATTTCTGTTGAAAAAAAAGGATGATAAAAAAATGATTAGTTACTCTCAGAGGTGAATGGTGGATGAATCACTCCTGATAAGACTGGAACCATTGAACATGCAGTACTATCTATATTCATGACATATTTTTTCCTTTGTTTCTCTGAATTGGGCTTCAAGCAGAGAAAGTTACTTACTTCCACAGGAATTTGTTTGAAACAAGAAACTCCAAACACAGTTTCATTGGGATCACTAAGACTAGGAAGATGGAAGTAGACTGTATCTTCATCGTAATTGTGAGAACCATCAGGAAGAGCAAGCGTCGGCAAATATTTCCATCCAATGGGACATTCGTTTGGGGCTCCAGGTACTAGCGCAGGGAAGGAGTACTCCACCTGAGATGCAATTGCACATCATTCATTGTCTTTGCTGGCATTGTCAAACAACAAGGATCATCATAAGGAAGCATTTGACTTATTGGTGATTGCACTAAGAGCGTTTGCCAAGTTTATCCAAATGTGAAATGAGAGCACATGTAAAACTTAGCAAACTGTGAAAATAACAAAAGAGTCATGTCTTCAATCAAGTCCAACGAATGGACAGCAGGTGTCAGCTTGAGATGTTATCAAACTAGATGTTTACAAGTTACAAGTAAAAAAGTTGCATGACACAAACCCCAATGGCTTACCTGGCATCCTTTCTTATGGTGGAAACCAACGACGATCACGTGGAGGATCGAGCCACCGGACTCTGCCATGTCCAGCGACCGCGCGTGCACTTGCTGATCTTCTTCAGCGCAGCACTGGTACGCAATTCCAATCCGAGTGACCTCCGCCTCCTTCTCCACCTCTTTTGTGATTCACACGCTTCTCGGTTGCAGATTTTTCGCTAACTTTCCCATATCGAGCGTAGCGTCAGCTTTATACGCAAAATAGTACTTATCACTCAAATCAAAACTTTTTTGAGCTTTCTGATCCACAGTGTGGTCAGTTGAACGTTGAACACAGTCTTGCTCGAGGTATTCCTACTATGGTTGAACTGTTTGTTTTCCTTCGTATCCGGCTGCTCGCCAACTCTCGTCGTAAAAGATGATCTCAATGCTTTTTTTTGTTACTGCAAAAGTTTTGTCCCCACTGCACTCGACTGGGGAGTCAGGATGTGTTGGGATGAATGATCAGACGGATCAGTTTATTGATAGCAGACGATCTATCGCTGCCCGCTGCGACCTGTCAAATTTTGGTGCACATCTGCCGGGAAATTTTGAATCGATTGCTCCGGCAAGAAACTGTCTGATTATAGAATCATTACAGCAAGTAGAGTAATGGGCGGGGCGATATAATTGCGATGATGATAGAAGTGATGCTGACGTTTGCCGCTATCTTTCATTATAAAATTCTGGAAAATTGACGCAATGACGCTTATGACGCCTGACGCCCCCTGAAGAAAAGAAGAGACGATCACACGAACAGACTTGTTTTGACGTATAAATAATCCCCAGCACCAAACTATAGGGGAACTCCCCTATTCTTATGGGAGTTGCGTGGGGGATATAAGGCTTGTTCATCCCTTTTATACATATATATATATTGAAACGTTACATGGCTTTGGGGCGACCAACGGTCCCTCTCCGCACATACATGTAGAAATCACACGTACACAACAACATGTGAGAACTATTAGTGAGATGAGAATTACTTTTCAACGGCTGAAGAAAAGGGCCACACGTTCATAATCGTGTTGATGACAATTTGACGGTCTAACTGGCATATATAGTGTTTCGTTTTTCACACTTGTGTAAGTCACCAGTTCATGCAATTATTTTGTGATTGAGATCTTCAGGGGTGTGTGTTATGTTGCCCTTTTCGTTCTGGAAGCTGTGTCAATGATCATGTTGCTGTTCGTAAGGAAGTTGGAAGGATTCTCTCAATTCTTCAAGTGCTAGCTCAAGAACAGTGCTGGACCGAAGTTTTGTCTATGTGAATGTGAAAATAAGGTTGTTGATCTGCGCTCTAGATTGTTTATGTGAGCGATGATTTGAATTCTTGTCTTGCTGACTGTTGAGTTTCTTACTTTTATAATAGCCATTTCTCAAAGGATGAACACCCTGCTCCAGCAAGACTATTGTTTAGCTTCTTTGATCATTCAAACTCACATAGAAAAGAGTCCTCAATGATCATCTTTGTTTTTAGTGTCATCATCGAAGCAAACAAGTATTCCACCACAATGGCCAGAGTACCTAAACACAGACGGATAAAACGTGCAACTGTTTTAATCAAAAGAACTCGTTGCATCAAGAATCTCAAAAGCAAAACTTTTACTCCTAGTAAGTGTCTCCAAGGATTTCACTTATGGATTGCTTGCATTGAGTATCTAAATATATAAATGTTTTTTCAGTATATCAGAAGCTCAAGCACAACAATCATTCATTGGCAAAAGCTCTTACTCAAGAAAAGCAAGAGAGTCAATCTTTGTTCACAAGGAACATTGAATTAGTGTCCGAGCTACAAGAGTTGGTTCAAGCTTGTAATAGCCGTGATGTGAGTAAATGATTTTTTCCTAACCATAGCTACAAAATATTTCAGCTTGTCATAAGTAATATTCTGAAAAACTCTAAGCAAATGATGCAAATGTTGGTGAACATGTCTGAATTTTTAACCAATACCATTTCCTCATGTCAAGACTATGTGTCCAATCAACAGAATACTCGTCGGACTTCTAATGGAAGTGCAGGAAGTAAGTGTTACTATCGTTTTCTCATTCACACTTTTGAATTTTACTCTTTATGAGTTTATGATGAAATTTTTCATGATAACATAGGGCGAGAATCCACAAAGAGAATGTCTACCAAGTCCCCAGCTCGGGGTGTTGTCAAACCAATGGTCAGTGGCCATACAATCACAAGGCCTACAATAAATTTGAGCAGGGTTAATATGCAAAGGCTGCAGAATGTTAATTTGAGTATAATTGAGGAAAGTTCATCCAGTCCAGACCGGAGTCTGAATAGATCAGTGGTAAGTCTTTTAGCTCCATCTTTAAACTCTGTTCAATTGAAAGTGTTTGCATTCTCTAAACACCTATCCAGGAGAGTAGGCGCTCACGGGTCTTGCCAGAAAGGATGTCTGTACCTGCTTTGGGAAATGAAGGTATGACTGCAGTAGATTATGATAAGAGTTTTCACATTTTGAAAAATCTTATGGTGTTTAATTTCAATAGATGGTCAAGACTGCTTGGTTCTCAACCGAAGGGCGAATCGTTATTCGGGTGTCAGATCATCAGGGAGATTCTCAAAAAGGAACTCTGGACGATTATCTAGCCGATTATCCAAACGTAGCACGGAACATTCTGAATTGATCAAAAGTCCTAGAGTAGCCCTGCAAGACGTATCAAGATATTTGTGTAATAATCAAACAGTTAATGTTCGAGCCGTAAGTCTTATAGTACTCTTTACTGCATGACTCAAAAGAAATCATTGTTAAGTAACAATACCAGTACCAAAAAGTTCAGACTGCTCTTAGGGATACTCACAGGCGCAGCAAATTTTACGATATTGGGGAAGCATAGTTCTTATTGCATAGGGCTATATGTCTCCAATTAGAGACTACTTGATTGGTGTTCTGAAACAAGAATGAATCGTAACTGATGTAGATTTCGACACGTTCTAATTAGATTTCTAAACCTGTTCTTATGTCGTTGTGGGCTCAACTCAATACTATTGGTCGAATTTACGGTATATCATATTTTTGAGTGTTGTAAGATACCACAGATGTAGGATATTATTCTGAATTTACTTTTCAAATCAAAATAACAAAATTCCAGAAGAGTGTTTGCAATTTACACTTACAATCACTTCGTTCATTTGATCAAAGAGTTTGATATCTCTATCATGCCAAGAATTGACATTTGATTAAAGGTGCGATTTTTTTCTCGCAGTTCTCCGAAAGTGCGAGAAGTAGTAATCCTCCCCGCAGTCCATCAAGCATTGAAGAGGAACAAATCGATGAGGTGCAGTCCAGTCCAGAGAATGCTAACACTATAACCACAAATGGGGCCGATACGCTGATGGAATCGTGCGGCTCATCGGAGTCAGACAATGACGATACCTTGGTTTCAGAGAAATCACGGTCAAAAACGATGTCTAGTGAAACAAGAACAAACGCAAATAGACCATTGTCAAGCTCATCGGATACAGCGGATCCTATGGAAGGTCCAAGTTGGCTTTATGATTCAATCATGGAATCACCAGAACGAATTGAGCCCACCAGGTCACCTGTCTCATCTATTATGAGCGGTGAACGGCGTAAAAGCCCTTACTTCCGCGTTCCGGATCTGCCAAAAAATATCAAGACTACGAGATTCAATCTCAATAACAGCTATGCTGCCTCTCCTAGCGTAGAAACTTCTTCAAGACATTCTAATGGAATGACATCGAGGTAAGAGTTGGTCTGTTTTCATGTATGTAGGAATGATCCTCGTACTTTTCCAGGGATGAATACCTAAAAAAGTTATCCTCCTGCGTCAGTGCTCCACTAAAAAAGCTCCTAAATCGAATTGGTGCAGTCATGATTTTATCCCTTTTACTTTTCTGCCCTAGTGATTCTATTTGATTGATTTCTTTGATACGACGAAGTGTATGCGGGATTATACACGAAACACTAGAGTTTTCCGATTCATATTTCTGCACTGAGCACATAAGAATGTATCAGTATGAATCTTTGGACATGAATTAACCCACTTGTTCCAACGGTCTTTTTTGATCATTTTGAAAGGGGCGTAAATGAAGTAAAGTTTCTTTGACTGACTCGACGCAATCGGCTCAAACGTATTTTGATCCGGAACTCCCATTTGTTTTTTTGAACTGAAATCAACACCGTTAGGTGGCTGAAATAAGACGCACATTTACGAAACTGTACGAAACCCCCGGACGGTCCCATCGCAATGTACGTGTTATCAAAAGAGTTCTCAAGTCAGTCAACGTTGTCAGTAGATCTATTGCGGTAAACTGGGGTGACCTCGGACACTTTTTGTTTTGGCTCTCACTATTGAGTGGTTGATTCTAGATTTTGCAATAGCGCGTTTTAAAGATACGGTGTAGAGCTTTCAAATGCGCCCTTGTAAAAGGCTCCGGGATAAATCAGTCAAAAGTGAGAGCCAAAACAACAAGTGTCTAAAGTCAACCCGGGCTGTCCGAAGTCACTCCAGATTATGGTAATTACTATGTCGCGTTTGAAGGAATCAAGATTTTATTGATTACCGATGATTTGCATCGCATCGAAAGTCTTGACGAACTGCGCGTCGTACCTCAAAGTCAATCTTGCCCTTCAACAATCGATCAACATTTCCACCTTTAGAGGATGGGGATTTTTCCTATTGAAATGACCTCCAATTTTCATCAAAATTCTTATGTAAAATCATTATATGTTATAGACCGTGAACCGACATAGTGGTCATCTCCGCCCTCTAAGGGTTAACAAGCTTTTGTCAACTTGATTAGAGATATAGAGCGACTTTGATGACATGTAAAATAGTATGATCGACCGTACGGATACCTGTTCGTCTGTTTGTTAGAAAAGCAAAATTATCGTAAAATGATGATCGTAGGTTTCAAAGAATCCTGCCATTGGCTTTGTTGTATATATTTGGCTGGTGGTTCAATTATTCAAATTTTTCGCTCATAAGGTCATCCAGAACCCTCCACAAGTAGCTTCAAGTCATTGTAACGAATTCGTGCCAATTCGAGAACAACTTTATTGAACCAAAATTTTTCACCAACTTTTGTCCACCTGTAGAATTTTCGACCTATTTTAATTCGTTCGAAATGTTGTTTGTAAACCTTTGAAATAAAATGAGAATCTCCCGATTGCCTTCTGAAATTACGCCACGAAGAATCGCATTTGCATATATTTTTGAGCTTACAGTCATGTATTCAATTTGTTATCCATTTCCATTTTAATTTTATTTCCTAGTTTTATCTAATACATAGTATGAGTGATATTGTTTCGTTGTTGGATGCAAAAGTATGGCAATCTATTTACCTCATGCCTCATGCAATGCACTTAAATATAATGGTGGATGTAAATTGATTATTCAGAGTAATAATTCCACGTCGAATTAAAAGATGATCAGATACAAAGTAGCCGAGTAGCGATTAAAAATTTTGATCCTTAATTTTTCATTATTACAGTTTTGCTACCGAGAACGATGAGGATTCTGACGATCAGCGAGTAAATCTGCGCTTCATAACGCAGAGACGAGGCCCATCGTCGCGAACGTCATCGATCAATGGTACCTCCGGTCTCATTGATGACGACGATGACGACGAAGATGACGAAACTCTCATATTGAACATGAAGCGGCAGCTCAAGCCTCAAGCACCACCCCGGGAAACGGAATTTGAACAGCCCGAGAGACTGAAGTTTGACATGAATGAATTGTTGCAGCTAACCCCGCTCAAACCTTTGCTCAACATGAATGTCAATGCTAACAATACCCCTGCACAGATGGACGTCGATAATGAAGTCACGACAACTGTTCAGATCCCCCAGAGGTGAGTCGAATCCCTCATTTACTTAGCAACCGCTCAGGTTTGATATTGTCGCAATTTTATGCAATCCTCATATCAAAATATTTCCAAAATTTGAACTCTACCGTATCTTTTTCCAACTATATCCTCACTTGAAATTGTGAATAACTCGCTGATGAAAGAAATATCGCGAAAGTAACGGGAAAATTATTCCACGATGCCCCTTTGCTGATTAGAGAGTACAAGGACATCCTTTAGGCCAAATTCTCTTGCTATTCAAAGATGAACTTTCTCTTGGGCTGGCCAATTACTATTACCAAAATTGATTTAATTTATTGCATACGAAACTTCCTACTTGCTCAA
>JAPYYZ010006325.1:0-10976 GCA_030522705.1 Eretmocerus eremicus | reverse complement strand
TGTATTCTTTACCCTCCCTCTCTCCCGCTGCGTCTGCCACCTTTGTTCATCGTCCTCCGGCTGGCTGACTCCGCTCGTGGTAGAGCGGGGCGTGGGCGGTGGGTTCTGGAAGACTGACTTCCTGTTTCCTTCAGGTCCAGCAATTCTGATCCCCGGGGCTTTCCTTCTCTTCTTCTCTTGAGCTGATGTACCCGGCGGCGAACTCCCCTTTCGCTTGCCTGCAACAAAGCCCCCTTGGCTCCCTCGAGTGGTCGATTGTTGGGGCTGTTTCCACATCGTTTCAATCGAGCTCTTGAGCATCGGCCCAAATTTCAGTTTTTGGTCCTGCACTGAATCACGCAGGCTCTGCAGACGCCCAAGCTCTAGGATAGCGTCCGCAAGGCTGTTTTTAATGGCTTTGTGGACGTTGTGAGCCGGGGCTGCGACTTTGTTTGCATCCTCTAGGTGGTTCGCTAACCGACCTAAGATGGCTTCTCCTTCTGCATCTATCGCGTTGATCCGTTCCCACTCCGCGAAGACTACTGCGGCACCATCATTGCTCTCTTGCAAAGTGCCACCGTCCCTCTTCGATGAGCCGGAGATTCCGGCTACGTCTTCGGCCCTACTACAGCCCTCTTCCTTCTCGACATTTTCCATGTCCACCTCTATTGATTCTTGTAATGAAGGTTCCATTTTGTTCCCACGAGCAGCTAGGGAAATAACGGTCCACTGAAGCAGAGCCCCGCATGCCACGGTAAGGCTGATTACTCGGGGCGGGCTCCTGGTATCCCCGAGAATCGTTTGCGGCACCTGCACACCCCCAGTTGCCAAGGGAGCCGATCTAGAGGGCACGTCCTCCCACCCTCCGGCTTAGAGGATCTGTGGAGTGTGTGTGTGTGTGTATTTGTAGTGAATGTAGGCCTCGCTTTCACCCCTCCCAAGCGCTGACCGCCGCCCCGCCTCGACGGCGCCGCGGCTGCAGTTCCTCGTTCAGCCGGTCGCTGTCTCCATTGAGTTATCTTGTGTAGCCCCCTGGAGGCAGCCCGTATGACCACTCAGGGAGAGAATACCCGAGTTGATTCAGGCCCTCATTGTACCCTTTGGTTGTGGCTCGACGCTCTTGAGCGGTAGAAGTATCCTGAGTGAACAGGGTCACCGCGCGGCATCTCACTAACTCTGGACATGCTCCTCGGGACCACCAGGGCCGCCGACCGCCAGCCCAAGCTAGAGGTGGGAGTTCGGCTTTTGTGTCAGTGAAGCGCTTTGGGTGTGGTGTAGTCTTCTTGTCTGCGATTGCTTGTTATGCAATACACCAAGATTCTGGTGCCCCACTATCCGCAACCTGTGGACGCATCCGGTAGCATGGAGAATGCTTGACCCTCGGGAAAAGGACCCGGGGATCCGGGTCCCTAACCTCAAGGTCACCGGATCTATCTATCTATCTATCATCCTCTTTCTCCGTCGGTGAGTACATCCACACGCAATCCACATCGCTCCGTATTGGAACGTTGTTTTCAGTATCCAAACGTCGTCTCGAGCGGCATTTTCCTCGCAGATTGAGTTCCTCTCGCAGGCTCGAACCTTGGGAGCATTACTGCATGGCTCTAACTCAAGCCGGAGAGGAATAATTCCAATTCTGACATCCCCAACAACATCTGCCCAGCAGATCTTGGCGCCGAAATTGAGCTATCGGCGCATGCTCTGCAACCGGCGATCGTCTGCTCCGCTGTGTCACCTGATTTCCGTCTGATCCGATTTCGTCTGCTGGGAGTGCTACCTGTCACGCATGCGGCGACAAATTTCGCACTGGAAGTGGCAAAGAATGCGGAGCCTGCAAAAGATCATGCCACGTCAATGCACAAAGCAGTCAGGTTCAACTCTGACGTGCAAACATTGCTGAACACAGGTGAGCGGAGTGCCAATAAAGAAACCATCGCCGGGCGTATCGCAGCAGAAAAGTGCGACAGCACGGCTCAGCGTGAAACCGGACGGAGAGAATGAGTCGAAAGATACGAGCTCGCGTGATCGTGTGAGTAGCTCGCATACGACACGTTAGTGGCTCAGCGGTCGTGGTGTAGGCAATCCAACTCCCCCCGCCCCCCGGACCAACACCACCGGCCGGAGCGCAAGGCCCCCAACCACTGATGGCTCTCTATCCAAAGGGAGCCCTCCGCTTGCGCTACACTGAAGCGTGCTGCCAATTGATGCAACGCAGACGCCACGCAGCATGACCATCAGTGGGCTCTCTAGATCAGAGCCCGCGAATATTCAGCAACGGGAAGCGCGGCTCATTCCTGGAACGCAGCCGCTCTCAACGCCAATTGTGGAGCTTAATGCTGGGACATCGCGGGACAACAATTCTGCCTCATCATCACTGCCGAGTAATGACGGAAAGCTCATTTCACAGAGTTCTCTGGGCCTCTCTTTTCAACAAGACACCTTGATCAAGAATAGACTCGATCTAATTGGATCTGTCTTGGAATGATGGAACGTCGCCATCTTTACCTCGCTCCACACGCCAGCAGGTAATGAGATGAGTGATAAATTGTTGACACGCATGACGACTCTCCAGAGGCTCGTAGAAAAGCAGAGCTTCCAGCTGGAAGAGCTTCGCTTGGATCGTCAGCTTCTTCTAGATCTAAACGCCGTTATGCGATATCAGATCTCGAAATTGTCATTCTTTGTCGAATCTTTGACAGGTAGCCAAGGTATTCTGCGGAAACAATGTGATGATGTGAATGATCCATATAGTGATGTCGAGTGTTCCATCGATCTTTGAGTTCACATCTTCCGACTAGAACGGACTTGTCGTATTATTCATAGACCGGAGAGCGGACACAGGACCCGGAAGTGATGGTCTTAAGTGCAGGGAGTTACCTATTTATGGTGCTTTAAAAAAGGGTTCCTCTGCCTCGCCGGAAGAGGTACGTCATATTCCTTTCGCTGTACTCAAGACTATTCTCTACTCGCTGGAGAGGGATAACATCGCTGGGGTCCATATCCTGCAACCCAGGCGTGCATCTAGCAGGACGGATCCAGAGCGCGACGGGAATTGACCTGCTGGGACCGCGGCTACTAATCGATGCGCTTCACCATCGTGCGTAAACCAACTCTCTAGTAGCTGCCTATTTCGGGAGGTGATGCGAGCGGAGCGCTCGTTCACCCACAATTATTTCACATCTAACAACATCGCGCCACCTCCCCTTGACTCTGAAGCGAGAGCTCTGGTGCTGGATCGGGTTTTTATTGATGCAATACTGCCCCGTGAGAGCAATAGAGAGTACATACGCTTGGGACCATGAGCACAAGGTTTTGGCTTCAAATACGTCTGGCACAATGGCGGACGTCCCTGGGTTTAGCGGGGAAATGGTGACCGAGCGCATGCGTTTGAATTAGCGCCTGGAAAAACGGTTACACCCCGTCAAGGCGATGCTCGTTGGATTGGTCACGAGTTGAAACCGCTCATGAATCAGCGAGATGCGACACGTTGGCGCTGGGAGTGGAACCAAAGCAATCAGCGCACGTGTTCCGAGCTTCAAAATGAGTACTCCCGACTCAGCGGAGAGGTTGACGTGCGCCCCGAGCAAGAGCGTAATTCGTTCCTTCACAGTCATCTTCTGGACGCTTTAGTCCAGAATAGAGACATCTGGAAGGAAATGCGCAACCTCGGCCTCTTGACCAAGAGCAAAGAGGAGGGACTGCATGGACTTACATCGGATGAGTTGAACGCTCACTTTGCGGGGGTCTCCGTCTCGCCTCACGAACATATTGAAGGAGCGATAGGCGGAATAAACTTGGCCAAAGAGGAGGGTTTCAAGTTCGAGCCCACAAATTTCAATAAAGTCAACTTGCCATCAAACATTTTTTCTCACAGGCCCACGGGGCGTACGGGTTCCCTCAAAGCGGGATCGCGGAGGCTCTTCCGGCCATAGGTGATCTTATTGTACATATTTTCAACTTCTTCTTCGCTGACAGCATCTTTCCTGCGGCTTGAAAGCAAGCACAGCTGATCGCATTGACGGACTTATTGCGCTGCTGTCTTTCCTCCCTAAGGTTTTGGAGAAGATCGCCCTTGACCGAATCACGGAGCACTTTGAAAGTACAAACTTACTTGATCGCTTCCAAACTGATTCCAAGCAACACCACAGTACTCAGACAACTCTTCTGGAGAAAAAGTGTTGGTTCCCCTAAATGGATGGTAAATAGGTACACAACGTTGATTAACTTTTATATTACAAATTTTCAAATATGTGAATTTTCAGCGAGTATTACCAAAAAAATCTGACTCATCGAATATTGATGAGTCTTTGTATGTGCAATCCAGGAGAATTCATCGAGGTATGAAAATAGTCATCTGTTACTTAAGTTGTACCTGCGTTCTGTAAGATTATTGTTATTCTTCTATAGACCTGATGATGATGGTGAATTAACCATCGAAACGTAGTCAACAATAAAGAACCATTGACTCGCAAATCAGCCGTTTACACCAAAGATTAATCAACTCTTCTGAAGTTGACCGATGACATCAGAGTAGGCAGGACAAAGCTAAATCCTGCTACTTCTGTTCGACTCCTGCAAGGCGTTTGACACAATTTCACCATCCCAGCTGCTTAGTAAACTCCAAAACCTTGGATTCTCGAGATCGGCTCTCCTGTCGTTCGAACGCGAGAGACTTGCAAAACATGGTCTTGCCAGGGGGTTGAGATACAGGATGGGGCATGCGTCCCATTCAGTGTCACGATCGTGAGTTTCGGTATGACATTAGACAATGAACTCACGTGGAGATCGCACATCGATTAAATCACGGAGAAAGTCCATAGGGCCCTGTATATTATGCGGTTCATCAGGGCCCTCCCCACTGAGACTTTCTGACAACGCCTAGTCGAGACCTTAGTCCAACCTTATCTGGACTACTGCGCGGCCGTGTATCTCGACGCCACTGACGATCTGACGGCGCGGATACAATGACTGAGCAATGCATGTGTGAGGTACATATTTGGTGTGAGGAGAGACAAGCACATTGCCCGGTACAAGGATAGCTCGGGTTGGTTGCATACTAGTTCGCGGGGAATGTACTTTGCAGCCATCTTGATGCGCAAGATCTTGCATTTCAAGGAACCTGGCTACCTGGCTGCTATGTTCCCCAGGTCCCAATCTGAGCACCCCCAGCGGGGTGATGTTAGGAACTCAAATTCCCGAAAATGAGAGTTGACCATGAAATGAACTCTTTCCGAAGTCAATGCTCTCGGTTTTGGAACTCTCTCCCTCTTGGCTTCCGGCAGGCAACGACTATATCGTGTTTCGAAAAGGCATCACTCCTTGATATATAATTCGCAAGTGATCCTCTGTCACTGTTCAAATGCGATGACTAATTTGAGCCCCTATACTTGTTCTGATCTTTTGATCTTTCGTTCTCATCTCGAGTTACGTAAAATGACCAGTCACATCTGTGATAGCTACTAGATCCTCGACTAAATCTTCTTGACAACACAATATGTATATTCATGTACCTAAATGACTGATTGAATTTCTGCCACGGTGCAAATTAAAGGACATCTATCTATCTATTCATCTATCCCTCCTATCCTCCGTAGTCGCGCTGAAAATAGGATAGATGTGGCGACTCGACTCGATCAGCTGGGGCGCGCGCGCATCCTATGCTGATCATCGGTCTAATGCCGGAATCTCCTGTGGCTCGGCCTTGCAAAACTCGTCGTCATATTATGCTCATAACGCACGTGAGATGCATGTTTCGCTAGTTTTCGAGACGCGTGTTGCTTACGGGTATCTAGTTTGAGGTACATCCATGTGTATTCTCTGCTCGGAAGATTTCTCGGCAAATCCTCCGCACCCGAGCTTGGTTCAAATTACCATTTTATTGAATCGTATCGAATCTAGATCCAAAGAATCCATAGAATTTATATCGAGTCCAAATTCAAAATTGAACTTGGCGGCTCGAACGCTTAATATCACATCCGTAGCCTCAATACGGATCTCCATGCCGGGGATCAGTCACAAATTGAAGCTTGTCTTCGGTAAATTTTTGTGATAGATTTGGGAGGTTTTAATGAGTCAAGGGGCATCCCTCGTGTGTGCTTGTCTATCCCAAATCTGAATTGTAACACAGCACTTCTCGATACACTTCCTAGAGAGCGATGTGCACATGAGTGTCTGATGCAGCGGATGAATCGAACTTTTCGCTTTCTTGTTGATCAAAAATTGCAGTGCGTTTACATCAGCTCGAGAATAGGAATTGATAATCAAATATGATCTGGTATGAAAATTGACTTTAGAATCTCGAATGCTGAAATTCCGAATCTGTTTCATATCCTGGCTCAGATACTTGATGAAAACGATCGACAAATTGGAGAAGGCGAGGACGATTGAATTTCCTGAGAAACCCGATATTCGTCTGGATGTCGATCCTGATGGATACAACGGGATTGAATCGATCGAAGTCGATGATTCCGTGAAGACTCAAGGGAAATGTAAGTTTCCAAACTTCTACTCCTCCTCTCGTGTTGATACGTTCTTGACCGGTTAGAGTTTTGGATTCACTCAAATCATGCCATCTGAAAATTCTATCTGCTGTGAAATTCGTGAGATTCACCTCAATTCGAATTCGAATGAACTCATGAATTATGAATTTAGAATATCTAAGACATACCGTTCCGACTACTTGATTAGCTTGTTTCCGATTTGAGTAATAGAATGTCAGGCCTGACACAATATCGACCCAAATCCAGATTATTTCTAAATATTTCACAGCTGACACATGGGATCTTACGAATCAAGACTCTACGACTCAGGAGAGCCCGATGAGGACTGAGTCAATGAGCCATTTAACGCCGAACTCTTCTACCGGTGCTATCCCCAACACGTAGGGAGCGACCATTTTTGCATGAAGAACCTGAGCCGGTTTTTGTGACGAGAGATTCTATCAAGATATTTTCTGATGTTGTCAAACTTTTGATAGAATCACAGCTGAAGAATCACGTAGAAATCTGGAAGGAAGCTGGGGATGAGATCCTCTAGTCTATGAAATTGAATCTAGAGGTTGGAAAGATCAAACTCAAGAGAGCCAAGATTGAAAAGCAAATTGAAGAGCTCAGAAGATTGGACAATCTTCAACAGAATTCCATCGACTCCAGAATCAACATGGCCTCCCAGGTCTCAACTCCTGGACAAGCGAACAACTCAACTGAAGATTCATCATCGACCCGACCTACTGAAGTAGTTATCAACAGAATCATATTGAGACTCACAATTCTTCTCATGTAAAGGAAACATTAGCTTCGATTCTCAAGAATAAATTGAATCATGATTTGATCACGCGAAAAGTGAATATTAACAGGGAATATAAGTGGATCGAAAGAAGTGATTATAATTCATAGTTGGATTACTCAGAAACTCGGTTACCTGATTTTGATTTGATCAATATCACTGACGGAAATTCTCCGCCTTCTAAAGAATCTACTGAGAATCAAATGACTCGTCGAAAGAATCAAGTTCGTGATATTATTATAAATAGAATCGACGAGAAGTACCAGAGTAAGATTACCGACATTCGAGATCCGAATGAGTACTTGAATGAGTTACGGGATCTCAGGGAGGAAAAAATGAATCTGGATCTGAGTCCCATTAGAGCTCAACTCTATGAGATTAGATCGAAGGAAGATGGGAAAGTCTCTGATTTCTGCGAACAATTCGATTCCCTAGTAAGGAACTACCATACATCGGACAATAGACCTAAACTGAATGACGTAGACATCTGTTCATCTTCCTGTCACGCAGATTTTGATGTAAACTTCGACCTGAAACAAGCGAATCCTATTGAAATGCAAGAAAACAAGATGGAAATGGATATAGAGCAATTGAAATCGTTGATATTGCAGTCTGAAGGTTCACGAAGAGCTAACTCCGGTTCTCGAGTCAATCGTGCCTCATCACAAAACATCGATTCTGACAACGATTCGTGTTACAGATGGAACAGATATGGATATTGAGCCGATTGAGATTGTCCATTGAAAGGGACTGATATCTAGTTCCATTACAAGTGCCAGACTGAGCACCCGAAGAAAGGGCCATGCCCTCCACGTAATAGTGGTAAGAGTCGAATCACGGCTAGATTTAATAACAAAAATTCAGAATCAAAGAATTGAAACGATGATTCGAAGAGTAAACATAAGGAGCCACCTTAGAATCCATCCGTAAATAATAACCGAAGGAGGATGAATGAGAAGGGGAATAAATGATGAGAATGAATAAATACCAAAAAGAGCGAAAGTAATCTCAAACGAGCTGCTCGAGCTGTGGTGGAATCCAGTCAAGGAAGTGCTTAATCAAGTGAAATTGGAGGAATAAATGGGGTCATCTCTATATCTCATCGAGCTCGGAACTATATTGATTGTACAGGGGCAACGGACCTTATGGCTAATCAGTCCTTGATTCTTACCGATTTCAAAGAAATTGAAAACGGAATGATTAGAAGTGCGGATGAAAATGATTTCGCCAATTTGGTTATAGATGGAAAAGGAGAATTCGTTCTGAAAAATGAGACTCCTGATGAAAAATTGATTCGGTCCGGCAGCCGCTTGGGTGTCCGTGGCCCTTTGGGTCGCCGTGAGTTTCTCAAGTTGATTCCCGTGTATTTTGATCCGCTGATTCCTATTTTCGATGGTGCAATGCCGAAAAATGCTGCATGTAATTATAATTAGCAATGTTTCATGGAAGAATTTAGAACCGCTTTCTATTGTGTAGAAAACTATAATTTTCCTATATTCTCTAGGTCATTTCGAGTCGGAAAAGTCTCTATACATTTTTCACCAAGATGCTTGAGTTTCCCCCGAGAAAATTTATAGCGTTTTCAAAGAGTCGATTTTTGCATCTTCCAGGAGCTGTACCCATGAATTGCAATGGGATTTTTCGATCTACCATGACTCAAACTACTAATCGACATGTACCTTTCGCATAAAAACAGAAAAGGCACGGACAACGTCGCCGTTGTCTCTCACATTGAAAAAAATCTCATATAACAGCGTGCGTAAAGTTGTGAAAAATAGTACATTACGATACAAGGGCGGTAAAGTTGGAATTCGCATAACGAGTGATATTTTCCGGCCCGAGCCGAAGTTTTCACAATCCGTGGGGAAAAGTCGAAAATCCGTGTGGAAAATGCACTTTTACGCACGGAATGTGAAAAAGACAACTTTTCGTGCATGGTACCCGTGCGAAAAGTAATGCGAAAAGTTATTATAGCACAATTCCAAATTCTGACAGTGCGAGAATGGCATTATTTCATGGCTCAAACGTGCGGGAATGTTATTTTTTCGCAATAATTTTCTAAAATCCGTGCACTCATGACATTATTGCCATTCCTAAGAACTCCAAAACTTGAAGGTTCTGCTGTGCTATGAATACTGGTTCCGAATATGACGCTCTTATTCGCACGGGATACTTGATAGTACATTATGCACCGAGTTCTTATAGTACATGATGCACCGAGTTTGTGAGGTTGTCGTGCGCTCCTGGGCGATTGGTTTTCGGCCCGAGCCGCAGGCGAGGGTCGAAGTAATTGCCCAGAAGCGGGCAACCTCACGAACAAGGTGCATACCGTATTTTATGCACTTTTGCAAGCATCCAAATATCGCAAAATTGCATAAAGATTATTGTGCCTTCCTGGGCGATTACTTTCTGGCCCGAGCCATCGGCGTGGGCCAAAATAATCACCGAAAAGCCCGCAACCTCACAAGCAAGGTGCATACACTGAGAGAAATCCGCTCTATACTCAAGAGGAATCTCCTAGACTCAAGTATTTTTTCCCCTCACTGAGGGCCCAAATGGATTTCTTCTACCATCAAGACTCAAATCTTCTTATCGCAATCATCTTCGATCAAGCTGAAATCATTTGATTTCTAGGAGAATATTCAATGGTATCTGTAATTGATCATGTTCATTCATCTAGAAGAAGTCTACCTTGGCATAGATTGTTTCTACGAGACTCCAGATATATTGAGGGATAGAATCATTTCAAAGAGAAATTTCACAGTTTGTACGGGAATGCTTCTTCTAGATAACCGAGAGAGGCAGGGGTGAGCTTGGATGAGGACAGCAGAAAAATCGTCACATTTCTCTCATATAAATTTTTTATCGTCAACGAAACAATCATTACATTTCCCTCACATAAAGTCAATGACATATATTTCGCCATTATCTATCACATGTTTTACCAATGGTTTGCATTCAAAATTTTTTTCTAATGGGTACAATCTCCATCTTCCTCCCGGCTCAATCCAATGAGCATGTAGTTTATCATAGAGCCCTAAGGACTGCCATGATTTACCGAGGAGATATAACTCACCTCAAATTTCAAATATATACTCTATTTTCATGAATTGAGGTAGCATTTCGTCATCATAATCAAGGAGAATGAGGAGAGATTCTTTAAGACAATGACTATGGAATTGAATCCATTCCATTCGACTGATTTCACCACCATGTTGTGTAATATCTGTATGATGCCGAAATGTTTTGAACTCCGGCAAACTACTAAGTGATGTTTTTGTTGAAGGTCCACGAACCAATTCATCCTCGAAATTTTGAATTTCCATCAAATCATGGTTTATCCTCAGCTGATTTTTTATTGCCAAAGATTTAGGTAGATTGATTCTGTTTCTTGTGTTGTTCGCGTGAGTAATCAATTCGCAGTGTTTGCTCTCAAAACGCATCCACCATAAATTTCCAATAGGCCCGGATTCTAACGTAACATCAAGATAATCAAGCAAGTAGTGATGTTTAGGCTTCAAAAATTCCGAAGGAAACAACAATCTCCTCTTCCACAAAAGTTCTTTATCAAAAATTTTATATGATATGCAGCACCCCTTTTGTAATTCTTCCATCACAGCCACACAAAAAAAAAAGTTCTGACCTAACTCACAGACTATGATACCTTTATGTTTTTGGGGTCGCTGAATCCGAATCCGGGGTCAGTTTGGTCC
>JAPYYZ010006322.1:0-13725 GCA_030522705.1 Eretmocerus eremicus | reverse complement strand
CATTCCCGGCCGTGTATCGTATACTATTTTTTCACAATCCGTGAGGAAAAGTCAAAAATCCGTGTGGAAAATACACTTTTACGCACGGAGTGTGAAAAAAAATGTTTCGGCAAATTCTCGTAGTCTCTGAGGACTGTCATTTGCGAATGATTCTCTTGAGGGACCGATCAACTTCGAAAGTTTTGCTTTATTTGCTCAAGACGATCACGTAAGGTTGAGAGTGCTCTTCATTCCTCGCGATTCGTACCTTGAGACAATTAGCTGCAGATTATGAGCATTTGTTTGAATTGGCTATCAGAATCATCGAAGAGGAGTCGTACATGGATGATTTTGAGTCGGGGGGAAACTCGGGAGAGAAGGCAGAAGAGAAACAGTCTCATTCAATCGAGTTTCTCAAAGTGGGCGGGTTTGAGCTGAGAAAATGGGTCGCGAAGGATCCTGTGCTCCTGGGACGGATGCCACCCTCTCATAGAATCAACGGCTCCACCATTCTTGAGATTGATGACTGCACTTCGATTCTGGGTCTCTCGTGGTCTCTCAAGGAAGATTATCTTTATTCTCGGATTAAATTGCAATCGTGCGATACTCTAGCGGTGACAGAAAGAGGAGTTCTATCTCTCACGGCAAAAATCTCCGACTCGTTCGGTTGGCTGGCTCCGGTCGTAGTTTGGGCTAAGATGTTTTTGCAGTCGCTGTGGCTCTTGAAGTGTGATAGGGATGACGTTTCACCAGCTCAATATTCAGATCAATGGACTCAGTGGCACAAGAGATTATCGAGTCTAGAGGACGTTCAAATTCCGAGATGGATGGGATTGTTCACCGTAGGCATAGATTTTATAGAGATTCACGGGTTTGCTGATGCTCCTTCTGAAGCATATGGCGCTGTACTCTATTCGAGAATGGTCGAGGAGACTGGTGTCCTTATGAGTTTACAGTGCGCGAAATGAAAGGTCACTCCCATAAAAACGATTAGCATTCCTAGGCTAGAGTTCTGTGCAGCTCATCCACTGGTTAAGCTGACTGATCATTTTATGAGAACGATGCCAATTAAATTCGCGGCCGTTCATTTGTGGTCGGACTCGCGTGATGTACTCTATTGAATTAGAGCTCCTCCCAATCAATGGCAGACATTTGTCGCTAATCGTTGCTCCCAGATCCAAACTCGACTTCCGCGAGCACATTGGCATCACGTGAGATCGAGGGGTATTCTGCCGATATTATCTCTAGAGGTCTGTATTCAGAACTCTTGCTGTCTTCCGAAGTTTGGTGGAAAGGACCTTCGTTTCTCTCTGAGTCAGCTGAGTTTTGGGGAAGCGAGGCCGAGGAAATCAAGAAGAGCCTCTTGAAGTACGATTTTTTTCTTCTGAATGTTGAGGTTGGATCGGTTGAACCAAATGACCTATTGACGAGATACTCATCTTCCACTAAGCTCTTACGAGTCACTGCACTTTGCCTTGGTTTCATCATGGAATTCGAATTCCAACTCAACGAGAAAGGGGGGAAGAAAATGGTTTCATTCAATCTAGAATTCTTGGATTGTGATGCTATTTCAGCAGATCCGCTATCCTCAGTGGAATCATTGAATGCTGAGCTGCTATGGGTATACTTGGTTCAAGAGGATGGATTTTGCGACGCCTTGAGAGGGTTACAAGCTAAGAACTCTATTCATATTCCAAATAATGTAAAACTGTATACTTTCTTAGACAAGGGACTGCTGAGAGTCAGTAGCAGACTTTGCAACTCCGAGCTGGAATACGCTGAGAAGCATCCTTCGATACTCCCAAAAACAGGTGAGCTGACTACGCTGCTGGTGCAACGAGCTCACTTGCAATCGCTGCACGAAGGCACGCAGCTGACGCTGACCTTGCTTCGTACTTAGTACTTGGTACTCCAAGGTCGGCAAGTAATAAAGTCTATCATCGGAAACTGTACGGTATGTCTCAGGTATTAAGCTAAAATGTCAACACAAATAATGGGCGATTTGCGCAAGGTCAGAACAATTCCAGCTCACCCTTTTGAGCACACTGGGGTCGATTACGCCGGCCCTTTCAAGATTCGGTTGTCCAAGTCTCGCGGCAAGGGCACTATGAAGGCTTATGTATTTGTCTTCGTTCGTCTCAGCACCAGAGCGGTGCACTTGGAGGCAGTAGAAGACTATTCTGCGGAGGCGTTCATCGCGACGTCCAAGCACCTCACATCCGGAAGGAGCCACCGTGGCCTAGTGGGTAAGGTCCTGACCTTCAACGCGGAAGGCCAGGGTTCAATTCCCGGCTGGTACCAATGTGAATTTCCATGAATGCCTTTCCGGTGGTTTCGGTGGTTCGGAACCCACCTAAAACTGTGGGTTCCGCGAAATAACCTCAAAAAAAGGTTGAGAATGCGTTAATAAAAAAAGAAGGAGAGCCCATTGTGCCATGCTGCTCAGCGATAGAGGTACAAACTTCGTAGGAGCCGATGCTGAATTAAGACGAAGGTTTGATGAAGCGTCACGTGGAAACCAAGCCATAGCCCTCCAGTTGACAAATCTTGGCACAGAGTGGAAATTCAACCCTCCGGCTACTTCACACTTTGCAGGACTATGTGAAGCCGGCGTTAAGTCTGGGGAACACCACCTCAAAAGGCTCATCGGTGACCACGTTCTTAATTTTGTTGAATTATCTACCCTACTATGTCAGATCGAGGCCTGCTTGAATTCAAGGCTATTGATTACCTTAACGGATGATTCTTCTGATCTTGCTGTGTTTACGTCAGCTCATCTTCTAATTCAGAGACCCTCTTTCGTCCTTCCAGAGCCTGGCGTCCCCGCAGGACCAGTTTCCTTGACCAAGCGCTGGCTATGGATGACTCAGTTGGCTCGGCAATTCCGGAGATCTTGGTCCAAGGATTACTTGCAAGTTTTGCAGGAACAACGCGAATGGTTGAAAGCTTCTCGTTTGTTTCGACCAGGCGATGTAGTCCTGATGCGGGACAATCTCTCATCGACAGCAGTGTGGCCTTTGGCGTTAATCACGAAGGTTCTGCCAGGTTCAGCCGGCAAGGTTCGAGTAGTGGAACTGCAAACAGCTTCATCAAAGTTCACCCGTCCAGTGGTAAAACTGCTCCTCCTACTCCTCCATCCGTCAGAAGAGATGAGTGCGTGGAATAAGCGTTTATGCGTTCTGCCCAATTGGAGGACTCATAAGTGTCCATGAAGCGTTTATCTGAGATTCTCAGTATATGCGAAAAGCCCACTATCGGTAATGGCTTCGTTCTATTCGGGAATCCTGATTCCAATATATTTAGGTTTCTAAATCAGATTCATTCGATTTTTTTGATATGATTCACGATTCAAGACCTTCGAGAGAATTATTCTGGCCTTATGCCACTAGACCAGATTTTTATTGTAGATCCTGACCGTACCCAATCCAGCTTTATTATTAAGTTGGAGTTGAGTAGAAGATTGTATTTCCACCTTGAGTCTGAGAAACATGCCTCATTCATTTAGCTGTATCCATTGTTACAAATTTTCTACAAGTTATAACGCGTCGTCAGCTGAGAACTATCCGCTTTGGGCGATAAAATGACTTTCGATTCGAGAACACATTCAGTTGGTTCACCCTTCACCTCGAGGAAAATATTTCTCAAGTGGTTCGTATGCTGGCAATGTTGATTTTCGTCTCGGCCATTATCGTGTAAGATCTTGCGTATCTCAAAATAATTTCAAGAAGTGAGAAAATGAACCACTCTTGAACAGATTTTGATTTGTATTCGTTTAATCTGGTACTCCTCTTATCATACTTCATCTTGCGTTACCGATGAAGTTATCGATTTCCATTTGTATTCATATCGAGGTGGGCGGAATGTTTTGGTTTGTAATCAGCAATGATCCGAGTTGAATTCCGCGCGCTTGGGCTATTTCATGCGTGCGCTACAAGAGCGCATCGCGTTCGTCTTCCTCTGCGGCCGACGCCAGTTCTCGTCGGCCGCCCGTACCGCTCACCTCGCTCTCGATCATGAGCATCTATATTTTCAAATGAATAGTTAGTTTTTCCACTAATTTTCGTGCTAGAGCCGAGATACTATCTTCCCCTGCGCCAACATTAAACAAAAAAATGCATATTTCCTTCATTTTGAATAGATCTCGATCTCGTAATGGTCCCACAATCAATACTTCAGATCTGAACCTATTGGTCGCCATATCCACTCGTATCAACAGTTACACAAATAGGTGAAGTTCCCATGAATAAGATATACTGTTGATTCACCATCATCCCTATGTTCTGAGAATCGAACTTGGTGATCTTGATGACATTCGTTCTGATGAGGATCTGAGTAGGTAAATATAGGTGCTCAACCGAGGCGTAATTGGAATAAAGTCGAATGAATGATATAATGGAGTCTGCATGAATCAACTCAAGATCGAAATTTCCAACCTGGTTTTGCAAGACTTGAATAACTTCTCCTCACCATGTAGTCACGTTCATCTGTTCTTTCGGCATCGCAGGATTGAGATCTCAACCAACATACAAGGAAACGGAACTCAATGAGTAGCTTCCGGTCTCGTTTTCATCGAGATATCAAAATTCATATGGTAAGTACTCAAAAGGACGAGGTATGTTTGATTCAGTCAAATCCTGTAGAAGAATTTGTGACGATGAATTTATTCTAAAATATTCCATACAGGTCATGAATTTGAGATCAAATCTGGATACTGTGATCCTTTTCACTGATCTGATTTTCGCAGCAGAGCGTTTTTGAGTGACTGGTAGGCTGCCGTCCTATTTGGTTACCAAGGCCTGCGAGAGATGAGAAGTCTTTAGGGCTCATACCTCGAATCATATGAGTTGATACATCGTTGCGAGAAGGGAGTTCACCTCTCATGAATCTGTGGATGATTCCAATTTACATTACCTCAATACATTCACGAATTGGATAATGAGATCAAAAGAAATTTGGAGGAGAATACGAATGGATTCCAGCACGGAGAGGATTAGATTGAGTCACATACAGTCATGATTGAGCATACTCCCCAGTGTAGAGACAGCACCGCGGTAATAACTGTGAAAACTGTCTCCCCCTAGATAAACGTAGTATTTTTCCCGCAGAACAGTTCAGTCTGCAGCTGTCATAGTAGGATACTGAATCAAATTTTAGTGGATTCCTCAAATCATTCCGCAGGTGGTGATCTATCATATGTTATGCTTCGATCCATGGGAAGGATACTACAGAAGCTGCAAAAAGTCACCTTGGCGGGGTGATAAAGTGCCCGCTGCCACTTAGCCGGGGCTACGGGATACATCGCGGCATACACGTGTAAGGCAGTTTTTCGCCTCTATCTCTAGAACCACCCAATCTCCTACTCTGAATCCAACGGGATCATATTCTACAATAGGAAATAAGAATTTTCCAGGTCATTTTGTGGACGGGAAACGGTGCGCTGCTATTGAAAAAAGCCACTTTCAGCATTGATTTCTCGTATTTTTTAGACTTTGGAGCATGATTGCTCATCCCAGTTGTGGTTTCGCACAAAAATGAAGCGGATGGGGAATGTTCGTTTTCTTCTGAACTTTCATTCGATATGAGTAAAATATCGGTTTTCTTCTTGCGAGCCATCGAAGACGACATTTTCCGTGATCTTTGGACAGGTAAAACCCGAATCGAGAATACGGATAACACAGCCACACAAAAATAGAAGAAAGTTCTGGTCTAACTCGCAGACTATGATACCTTTACGTATTTTGGGTCGCTGAATCCGAATCCGGGGTCAGTTTGGTCCCAGCGCATCGAGATTTTGACAAAACCTCAAAATACCATGATTTTACGAGATTGCTCGGAGATGGTAATCAGACCATACTCACTCTTCATTTTTACACTATGTGGATGTTTTCGAGGTCGCTGAATCCGAATACGATGTCAGTTTGGTCCCAGCACGCACGCAATCTCATGAAAGTGGAAAATATCGGATAATCACGTGCAACTAATGGTGGATTTATACTACTAGTAGGTAGTGTAAGTTCAGCATTAGTCGTACGTAATTATCTGATATTTTCCACTTTCATGATATTGATTGCGTGCTGGGTCCAGACTGACCCCGTATTCGGATTCAGCGACCCCGAATACATTCACATAGAGTGAAAATGAAGAGTGAGTATGGTCTGATTACCATCTCCGAGCAATCTCGTAAAATCATGGTATTTTGAGGTTTTATCAAAATCTCGATGTGCTCGGACCAAACTGACCCCGGATTCGAATTGAGCAACCCAAAATACGTAAAGGTATCATAGTCTGCGAGTTAGGTCAGACTTTTTTTTTCATTCTTGTGTGGCTGTGTAATGCATCTGAGAGATTCCATCACAACACATTTGTATTCCTCATCTTCTTTTCGATAAAATACTTCAAATGCGAGATAATCGCAAAAAATTACTGAAAAGCGGCATCTTTCAACTTCCAATCAGGGATTCCTTGCAAAATCCAAATGGCAACCATACTCGATTCTAACTGGAAGAGATAGCATTTTGTGTGTACTTTTTGATGATGAAAACGATTCTTTATCGTCCGACACTCCTGGATCGAGAAATCTGCATTTTCGTGCTAAAAAAAATGTTCCGTCTGCATATATGCATTTGTTTCTATTAGACACTTTGCATATTCTCCGTAATGAAGTATTCTTGAGAACCAATTAAACGTCAAATCTATCGCCATAGTCCTCATTCAGACCCTGCTGAAAATAGTTTCTTGGGATCCCATGGTACCTTGTGGGACCGAAGTCTGGCAAAATTCTGACACAACATGTGTCGTGAAATGCAATGTGTATAATATTACGAGATGAGATCCGGAAAGAGGTGAGGCACATGAGACAAAGTTGGATTATTGACATACCAGATGGGCAGAAGATCGCATCAAGAGAGTCGACTTGTCGCAAGTCTCTCCAGAGAATTAACTTTCGAACGCCACGAGGTCCCATGGGATCCCACAGTTGATTTTCTCCAGGTACCATGGGATCACACAAGGTCCCGCAAAGCCCCACGGGATCCGAGAGTTCATTCTCTCAAGTGACTCGCATACTTTCTTGCTGCAATTCTCTGTCCATTCAATATATCAATAACATAATCTTGTCTCCTGTGCCCCACCGCTTTCCGGGACTCAGTTTGAGATACTCTAAACATTAAATTCCACGACACAACTTGTGTCACAATTTTTCCAAACCCCGGCATCACAAGGTACCTTCGGATCCCATAGGATTCTGGTCCCCTCAGAAAGCCCGAACCTGAGGAGGTGAATCCTGTACCAACTGAGGGGCTGCGTGGAAAAAAGGCCTAAGTGTGCTTAAGCCCTTCTTCTGCCCCTTCGCTCTTGGAGCTCTCTGGCCCCGAATCTATCATCCTAGAAAAAAAATTTCTTTCGGGAATTGTTGAACCTCAAGGAATAGAAGAGGGCCTTAGCGTACTCAGCCCCATTTGAATCGTAGGAAGGGCCTATTTACACTGGAAATTCCTTTTGAAAAAAGGCTCAGTTACCGTGTCAGAGAGAGAGAGCCATATTGTTAAGGACTCGTAGAAAGGGCCTAACTGCAGAGATCGATTTCAGAGAAGACCCAAGTAACCTCGGGAAATCTGCGAAGGGGTTTCGAAACGGCTCGATTTTTCGACCGATATCGAGAAAAAGGGTCTGAGTAGCAGGAGATTGGTGCCTCGTTGATGCTAAGAAATTCCTAGAAGAATGCCCAAATCCACAGAAGCTCATCCTCATCTAATTTGGGTGTTCGATCATGTTCTTCTACCTCAAAACTAACAAGTGAAGGTTCAACCTCTTGGATCACGAATTTGGCCTAAACTTTGGGAATCATCTTGTTTTGGCGAAAAATGAATCCCCGAGGGTTTAGTCCCTCGCATATATCTACATATATCGGCGACCCGCTGGCTCACCCACGCGTCGGGCATAGATAGCAAGCCCGTAATCATTGAGCCAGAGAGCCATATACGTGACACGAGTTTTGAGGTTATCATCTGTAAACAGCGGCCGAACCTCAACCAGAGTCGAGCACATCATCGACATAGGTGCCATCAGCCGGTGATATCCATAAGCGTGTCATCGAGACCGCCCAGCTGGTCTATTACCATCCTACCACAATGAGTCCTACTCACATGATCCAGATGGCACTCCTATGATGACTGCTGCTTGAGTAATTTCTCCAGTGTATGTACATGCGCTGGGTTCAGCCACTGTTTACAGATGATAACCTCGAAACTCGTGTCACGTATATGGCTACCTGGCTCAGTGATTACGCGCCCCCTATCCATGCCAGATGCGTGGGTGAGCCAGCGGAACGCCGATATATGTGAGAAGGTCCACCTCGGAGAATGGTCCACCTGGGAGAATTGAGGTGGTGGGTGCAAAAGCCGAAGTCAAGAGGAGCGATGGAATAGTAGCTGTGTTTGTACTGACAGCCAAGCGGAGAGAGAAGGAGAGAGGGAGAGAGAGAGAGAGAGAGGAAGAGAGAGGTCCGAGTCATTTTCAAGAAAGTTGAGAATTCTCCATGTTATGGGATGCGTCCACAGGTTGCGGATAGTGGAGCATCAGACTGACTGGTGCGTTGCCGGATGAGAGGAATGAGAAGCCGCAGACAGGAAGCCTTACACTACGCACCGAAAGCACTGCACTGTCACATAAGCTCAACTCCCACCTTCCTCTCGGGCTGGCGGTCCACGGTCCTGACGGTCTCGAGGAGCATGTCTAGAGTTGGTGAGATGATACACAGGGGCCCTGTTTATTCAGGGTACTTTTACCGCTCAAAAGCATCGAACTACAACCGTAGGGTATAGCGGGATCCTGAAATAACTCGAGTGAGCTGTTACTAAGTTGTCTTATGGGCTGCCTCTAGGGAGTAACACAAGATATTTCAAAGGAGACAGCGACCGGCCAAGCCAGGAATCCCTACCACGGTGCCGTCGAGTCAAGGCTGCAGTCAACGCTCGGGAGGAAGGGATGAGAGCGAGGCCCAGATTCACTATACATACACATACACTCCACACATCCCCTAAGCCGGAGGGTGGGAGGACGTGCCCTCTAGATCGGCTACCTTGGCGCCGAGAGATATTGAAGTGTCGCAAACGACTCTCGGGGATACCAGATGCCCTCCCCGAGTAACCGGCCTTGCCATGGCACGCAGGGCTCTGCTGCGGTCGATCGTTATTTCCCTAGCTGCTCGTGGGAACCAAATGGAATCCTTTTAAAAACAAACAAACGAGGTGGACATGAAAGATGTCGAAAAGACAGATGACACAGAGGGCGCAAAAGAAGGAGCCGGGACTTTCGGACCAGAGGAGAACAGAGACGCGTGCACCTTGCAGGAGAGCAAGGATAGTGCTATGAACGTCTATAAGGAGTGGGAGCAGTTCGCTACTGTGGACGAAGAAGAAACCGCGATGATTAAACGGCTTGTAGATCACATACAGCCCGTGGATGAGGTGGCTGCGCCAGTGCATGATGTGCGCAAGGTTATCAAGGCCGGGCTGGCGGATGCGACACTCAAGTTGAAGCGCCTCCAGAGCGGGAAAAGGATCGGGAGTGAAAGACTGAACTCGGACCGACGCTTAGAGCATCGCTGGAGAAGAGGGCAACATCGCAACTGAGCTTATTCAGCGCAGCGAGCTCTCAGTGGGGCCCACCAACAAACACGCGGAAAGGGGTCTCGCCATTAACGGAGACGACGACCAGCAGGGAGAGCAGGGAGGCATCGAAGGTCCAGGCAGTCAGGGTTGGAGGGGACACAGACATGGAGACGATGGAACCCGCAACACTTATGAGTGGGCCCAAACAAACAGAAGACGCTGATTTGGAATGGGAGACAGCGCAAGAGAGAACGGGTCGAAAAGGCGGAAAAGGCGTCTTAGGAGTTGAGGCTGAGTGACAGGGCACGGCCGAACGCAGTGTTCCTGAAACATAAGGATAAGACCATGACGTTCGCGGACGCTGTAAGGCAGTTCACGGCGCGGTTCAGCAAGGAGCAAGTCGGTGCCAAGACCAGCAAGGTGAGGCAAACCAAAACAGGAGAAGTCCTAATCGAGCTCAAAAGAGGAGTGAGGCCGAACGAAATGGAAGCCGCTATTGCAAGAACGCTTGGAACCACAGTCGCTGTGCGCACCCTGCGACAAACAGTGGCCCTGCACGTCCGCGTCATCGACGTGGACACGACCACAAAGGAAGTCGCCGAGGCCTTCACGGCAGGCCTTCACACCGATGACATCAGGAAGGAGAAAGAGGGAAAAGATCACCCTGCTACTACTGTTCAACTACAGGAAGGCGTTTGACACGATTCCACCATCCAAGCTGCTTAGTAAGCTCCAAGACCTTGGTTTTTCGAGATCGGCTCTCCTGTGGATCGAATCATACTTACAAGGTCGCACCCTAAACGGCATTTCAAAAAACGGTATTTCTGAATGGCTCACAACCAATCTGAGTACGGGGTGGCGTTCTCGCGCCATTACCTTTCAGTGTGTACGTCGATGACTCGCCTAGACTGCTGGACAAGAAGTCAAAAAACCATTTCTCTTTAACGCAGACGACCTCCAAATCTCTCTCCAAGCTAAGAAGAAAAACATCAAGGAGAGAATTGCTCGGCTAGGCAGAATAAGGCGACTTGTTGCTGGGTGGGCTGAGAGAGTTCTGGCCTGCGTCTCAAAGCTGCCAAGATCAAAGCAATCTTTTTCAGTTCTAAAAGGAACGTGAGAGACCTGAGAAACTTGCCAGGGGTAGAGATACAGGATGGGGCATTCGTCTCATTCAGTGACACGGTCGTGAGTCTCGGTGTGATATCAGACAGTGAACTAACATCAAAATTGCACATCGATGGGATCACGGAGGAAGTGAACAGGGCCCTGTAAAGTTCGCAGTTCACCAGGGCCTGCACCACTGAGACTCTCAGAAAACGACCAGCCGAGACCTTAGCCCAACCTAATCTGGACTATTGCGCGGTCGTGTACCTTGACGCCACTGACGATCTGACGGCGCGGATACAGCGACTGAAGAATGCGTGTATGAGATACACATTTGGTATCAGGAGAGACGAGCACACTACCCCGTACGGGGGGCGCTTGGGTTGGTTGCGTACTGATTCGCGGAGAATGAACTTTGCAGCCCTCTGGATGTACAAGATTGTGCATATAAAAGAGCCTGGCTACATGGCTGCAATGTTCCTCGGGTACCAATCTGAGCGCCCCCAGCGAGGTGATGTGGAAGGCCAGGAACTCGAAGTTCCGAAAATGAGAATTGACTATGGAATGAACTCTTTCCAGAGTCAATGCATTCGGTTTTGGAACTTTCTCCCACTTGGCATCCGGCGAGCAATGACTATATCGGGTTTCAAAGAGGTAGTACGTAAGTTTCTATTGACACAACCTCCACAAAAGATCGATGGGGGCATCGGACATTTTTTCGGGCTCTGAGGGTATAACTTATTGATATGTCATTTGCAAGTGACCCTCTGTCGTTATTCAACTCTGATAATGAATTCGAGCCCTTGCACTCGTTTCTATCTTTGGTTACGTAAAATGACTAGTCTCATCTGTGATAGCTCCTAGATCCTTGACCAAATAATTTCGATCTCGCAATATGTGAATCCATGTACCTGAATGACTGATTGAGTTCTAGCCGTGGTGCAAATCAACGGACATCTATCTATCATTTATCTCTTGACATCCGGCGAGCAACGATTTTATCGTGTTTCAAAGAGACAGTACGTGACTATTTGACACAATCTCTACAAAAGATTGATGGGGGCACCGGACATTACTCCAGGCTGTGAGGGCATCACTTCTGGATGAGTAATTTCCAAGTGAACCTCTGTCACTATTCAACTGTGATAATTAATTTGAGCCCTTAGACTTGTCCTCATCTTTATCCACGTGAAATGACTAGTCACATCTGTGATAGCTACGAGATCCTGCATCAAAGGATCTAGTAGAGATATGCATATGTATATTCATGTTTGCAACACGTATATTCATGTACCTGGATGATGAATTGAACTTTTGGTTATGGTTTAAATAGAAGGACATCTTTTTTTCATGGTAGTCAATAGGGGTAATCTGCTCGCAGACGTTGTGACGGGTTGCGCTTCTGGGTTCGCACAGAGCACGGCACTACCTAAGCCCCTCCGCTGATTGGGGTAACATCCACCATGTCATAACCAACCCACCCTGGGACCGCTTGCGCATTACTTCGGGGTGAGAGGAGCATCACGCGCTACAGGAACGAGTCTCTCTGGATCCTCAGCTCTTCTTTCTTCTTTCTCGGTCGTCCGGTGTTGACCACTCTTCAGGTCGTCAGTGTTCGCTATGCAGCGCCTCTTATCTGGCGCAGCAATGCCTCTTCGCACTCTTCTTTCCGGATGATCGCCGTCTTGATGAAGTCGTCGATCTCATCCCACGTCTACCTACTGCCAAGCATAGCTCGCACAAGGTTCTCAGGTGTGAACTGGAACCCGCGTCGGCCCATAATCTCCGCTCTCTCTGTATCAGTATCAGCACACGTGAAGATTCGTGCTCCACATCGTCCCAGTCCGCCTTGCACATCTGGCAAGCCGGGGTTTCCCTCTTCTGGAATCGCTCCAGGTATAGCCCAAAACAGCCGTATCCACTCAAAGCCTACGTCAGCCAGTAGTCCAGCTCGTCGTAGGACCGATTAATCCACCTGTCTAGATTGAGGATTAACCGGCGCGTCCACACGCCCTCGGTCGAGTTGTCCCACTCCCCTTGCCAATCGGCGACTGTCGCTCCCCTTTCAGACTCTCGGATGAGGGCCTTCCGGGTCGGATTCAGTGCCACTCCGTCGCTCTTGAGGGCCTCTCGGCGGTCCCATATGCGCACTCGTTCCGTTACCAGCAACCGAATGGGTGGTGTACCTGCCTGCACGCAAGTTGCTTCCTGCGACACCGTGCAGTAGGCGCTGATGGTCCGGAGCTCCATACGCCGCTGGACAGGGCCCAGTTCTGCATTGATCACGGACCCTCTGGCTACCTGACCTCAGATCGCGACACCGTAAAGCATGATGGAATAACTCACGGTACTAAGTAATGCTCTCCTCTTTGGCTCCGGCGCGCTGATGTTCGGCATGAGCCGCTGGAGAGCACTGCTTAGTCTATCTGCTTTGAGCGCGGCTTCACGGACCTGTGCCTTGCAGCTCCATTAATCATCAAACCATAACCCAAGGTACTCCATTTCTCTCTTGGCTGGGATCTCATGCCCGTTGATGACAAAGACAGGCTTCTCGAAACTCCTTCTCTTTGTGACGAGCATCCCTTCGCGATTGTGTTCGGCCAATTCCAAGTGATTCTCGGGGAACCACTGGCCGATGCGGTAGAGGGATTCATTCCCAATGCACTCCACCTGCCACCCAGTTCCAGCGACAACCACTAGAGCCGCATCGTCCGCGAAACCTACAAGTTTCACCCCATCTGGGAGGTCCAATTCGAGGATCTCATCGTACCGTGTGTTCCGTTTGAACGGTCCTGAGACGGAGCCTTGGGCTATGCCTGCAGAGAGCTTTAACTCGATTCGGTCCTCGTCCGTATTGCAGACGAGTACTCGGTCTAACAATCCATCGCTGACAATCGCCAGCAGATAGGGCGGCACTCTGCCATCCAGGGGCTTGTAAATAGAAGGACATCGATCTATTTGTCTATCTTCCCTCCTCTCTCTCTCTCTCTCCCTCTCTCTCTCTCTCTCTCTCTCTCTCTCTCTCTCTCTC
>JAPYYZ010006320.1:0-15003 GCA_030522705.1 Eretmocerus eremicus | reverse complement strand
CAGAAGGGCCAAATCAACTTGCCCGCCCACTCGCCCGCTCGTCAACAAGAGGAAGCAGATCATTGAATTTATTTGGATTCCTGCTCAAATAGGCATCCAGGGGAATGAAGAGGCAGATCTCGCTGCCAAATCAGCCACTAGTGCTGATATACCAAGTCTCTCAAAGATATGCTTCACTGATTATTATGAGTCATTCAAGTATAAAGCTCGGTCTTTGACTGGGACCGCCTCAACAACGAGAGGCACCTCAGACGGGAAAAAATACTTTGAGTCTCACTACCGTTCAAATGCAAGATCATGGTATTCCAAGCATCATTTGAGTCGAGAATTGTTTGCCACCATCAATAGATGTAGATCAGATCATTATGATTCAGCAGCCTCCTTGCAGCGAATAAATATCATCGATTCCGCCGAATGTAAGTGGGGAGAAGCTAACGAAGATCTAAATCACGTTCTTTGGCAATGCCAGCTCTATTCTGACCAACGAATAAAATTGTTGAGAACTCGCGCTCTCAGTTCAAATCAGAGACCCCATCTGAGCATCGAAATGTTTATAAAAGATCCGGATATCCAAAGTTGTACCACAAGTTCTTCAAAGATTGCGACCTTAAAGCATGAAATTTAATTAATCCGTAATAGTATTATATATCCCACAAATATTGTGTTTAGTATCTATCTTACTTCTTAAAAAAAAAAAACAAAAAAAAAAAATAAAAAAAACCAACAACCCCAGTCAAATAGCACTCACGTCCGCAAGTGCATCGAGCTTGCAAGCTCAACTGAAAACGCAATACCCTCCAACCAACTCGTACATCAACGACGCGCGCTCTCTTCATTTCCACGCGATATCAGAGGCTCGGTACAGCCCCATTAATTATTCCAATCGATTTCATCCTCTATCCTTCACCGTTTAAGCTTGCAAGCTCTGGTAGAGTAGATCAGCAAGCTAACTGCTCCCTCATCAAATTTCAGTTACATCAGAGCTCCTGCACCACATCGATTGACTTCGACTAAAGCACTTTTTCAAGCTCGCCCTTTCCTGTATTGACTCTAGATACTGAAGGTTTCGAGAGCTTGCCACTCGCTGTGCCTCTGGGTGCACGCAATGTACAACTACTACTTCGTTATGCAGCGAGTCGCTCCGAAAATGGCAGCTTTGGAGCAAGCCGAGCGCGAACTCGTGCTTACGGAAGCCGTGCTTGCGGCCGCCAACGCAAAACTCGAGCAAGTTCAGCAGGGACTCGACAAGCTCCAGGAAACATTCAGAGCCGAGGAGAGGCGCAAGGCCGAGCTTGAAGCTCAGAGGCAGCTTTGCGTCGACCGGATGTCTCGAGCTGTTACCCTGGTGTCAGGTCTTGCTGGGGAGCAGGTTCGCTGGTTGGACACCGTTGCTGATTATCGGGTGGCCTTGACCAACGTCGTCGGTGACATACTCCTGTCGTCTGGTGAGCTTTCAGTCTGGTGCTTGAGGATGTGACAATTGGGTTGTTTTTATGAGCGCCATAGCTCGAGAGATTCATTATTTGATGAGCCGATCGCACCATCTCATCAATATTGGACTCAAAATATTGGACGAGGTGATTAATCAAAAGATTGATTATTCTCAACCACTACTCCTCTTTTCGAATGTTACACTCTCATTCTCGACCACTACTCTGACATATCAGTCAATCTTGAGTTCTTAATTTTCATAATTTTTCTGGTTACGAATTACCGAATAAGCACCATTTCAGCCTTCCCAAATACATGACATTGACATTCAAATTCTCCAAACTTCTCTGAGTTCTTGGATTCATCCTCAAGATATTTGAGATAAATGTTTCTCTGTTATAACTTTCTGGTCGAGTGCTTTACTAAATATTTTTCGCTTCAATTCGGGCCTCTCAACGTAAAAATTACTTATCTCTCCATGAAATTTGCACTTGACCCCTTTGTTGCTTGAAATCTCCAACATGATTCAGAATTTTTCTCCCAAATCTCATACACTCTTTCAGAAATACTCCTCCGAGCCCCCATTTGAATCTGGAGTACTCGTTTCAAACACTCCTCGTATTTCAAATGTTCAATTACTCACTATTCAATACACAAATTTCGGTTTCTCGCCTTCCCCCTTCTCTCTTGATTCCTGTGCGTGAATGGACATTCTCCCACGAGTTGTCTACTGTAACTTAAGAACAGTATTAAATACACGCCCCTGAGATCTTATTTCACATTTATGTGTTTACTCCCTCTTTCGCCGTTGGCTCGGTCTAAAAAATATTACTCGGTGAGCAGAAGCCAGATTTCACGTCCTTGCATCAGAAACTATCATTTTCTCCCTCGGGGAGAGTCGCGAGAGCTAACAGAATGGGGCCTTGAAAGATAGAGAGTGTACTCAGGTATCATGGTATCGGTTGTTTCGCAGAAAGCAGGAATATAGCTACCGTGTTTGATAATAACGAAGCAGACTCGGGGATCGGAAATCTCGTGAGCTCACTCGGATGGAATTTTATCAATCGAAAGTACGCTGCTAAAGGTGATGAGCCGGATGCTTCCTCGAAGTGATATCAGATTTATACTAAATTCATCTTTCTACCCGGAATCATATATTCGATATTCAATGAAGACGAGAGTATCCAGGCTTTAAAATAATTTCGTGAAAGATCAAAAACCTCGTTTTTACAAGGATCGAGAGACCGTGCGCACAATGGGCCAGAAGCAAGAAACTATCCCGAAAAATGCCAAACAATTTGGGTCACGTGGCGTTTTTCTACTAGCCAAACCGATCAAAATGCCGTTGTAATCGAAATCAGAGTTGATCATTCCTTCAAATGTGAGCGTAAGCCTCTGATTTTCATTTTTTTATGCAAAAAATAGCTAAGAGGCATAGAGCAATTATAACCTATCAGAACTCGTGGTTTTAAAATAAGCTTCACAGCGAGCTGAACTGACAAGTAGAGGACCAACCTTGCGGATCACGGATTTGGCCAGAACTTTGGGAATCATCTTGTTTCGGTGAGAAGTGACGATACCCCAGAGGGTTTATGCTAGTAGGCCCTCTGTTCGGAGATACAGCTTTAACACGTGCCTATATGGCCAATGCTAATGTTCACAGCTGTATCTCGGAACAGAGGGCCTATTGGTCTAAACCCTCTGGGATATCTTCATTTCTCACTGAAACAAGATGATTTCCAAACTTTTGGCCGAGCCCGTGATCCGCAAGGTTGGTCCTCTACTTGTGAGTCGGAAAATGTTCAGATGTGCTGGAGTTAGAGCTGCGAGAATCCATACATTTTTTACAGAGGCAATGTCGCGTTTTCATAAGCTAAGGTTCCTGTTTCGTCAAAATGATATAGACTGGCTCTGTCATGTTCGAATCTCACGTATAACTCAATTCGTTTTGGATGTCTTGAAGTAAGCTTTGAAATGAACCAAGGTACGTTGGAATATATTTAGGGGCGCTAGAGTTGGAACTGCGCGAGCTTTGATGGGCCTCAACACTGCATGTCCCTTAGCTTTTTTTCCATATAAAAAACGAGAATCGGAGATTTGGGTCGTATTGAAAAGAACTAGCAGCTCCAATTTTAATTTCAATGGAATTTTTATTAGTTCGACTGGTAAAAAAAACGCCACGTGCCCCGATTAACTTGGCATATTTGTGGGATTAACTCTCAATTTCTTGCTTCTCGCCCACCATGCGCACGGTCTCTCAACTCTTGTAGAAACGATGTTTTCTCAAACTGATCGGCGGGATCTTGCCCGTGATCACCTCGTTCAATGTTTTGAAGATTGGATACACTCGTCTCCATTGGATATCGAATAGATGATTCAGGGTAGGAAGATGAGTTTGGTATGAGTCTGATACCCCTTCGAAGAAGCATCCTGCTCATCTGCATTAGCAGCGTACTCCCGATTGATAAAATTCCATCCGAGTGAGCTTATGAGATTTCCGATTCCGAGTCTGCTTCGTTATTATCAAACACGGTAGCTATATTCCTGCTTTCTGCGAAACAGCCAATATCATGGTACGAAAATGCGCTCTCTATCTTTTCATGCTGCATTCTGTTAGCTCTCATAATTCGCTCTGTAGTTGTCATCCCTTTCGTGAGGATAGCCTCTTCCCAGAAGTGTAACTGTGGATTATACAGTTCAGCAAACGTCATAAATCTCGATTAAAATCGCGTTCTACTATGTACATCATTGACCTAATTCTTCAACTTCGCTCGATGAATCTATAGCCCCATTGCACGTAGCTGGGATATTACCTCGCAACTCTCTTCCTACCTTTTTTAAAATTGTACAAAAAGTCCTTGGGATACAAACGAACTCGTGGACGCACGATCCAGCGATCGGATGAGTTGCACTAACAATGAATGAAGTACGTTGCGAGCTCTTCTCACAAGGGCCAAGCCATTTTTTGCATCGGAGGGTTTTCCACGAAATAGATCTCATCTAAATTTCATCATCGCGTTAAATAGTCTGATCTCAAATTCTCATATTGGATCTCATAAGCATCTGGAAAAAGCTTCGCTGCACAAAATCTCTTTCACCCTTCTTCAGTTCAGAACGGTCTATTCAACAAAATCGATATCTCACCAGCGTATCTCAATGATTAAAATACTCAGATTCCAACTTTTCATACGCGTAAGCAGCTTCCAATCCCAAATCCAGTCCACCTCGTAAGGCATTGGGAACTCGGCTCCCAACTTGAAATAATTCAAATCTCAAAGTTCTACCTCTCGAGATTCGCCCTACAGCGATACGAACATCAAATTGTATAAATTCCAGGCGCCATCGCGTATCTCACGCCCTTCGTGGACACGTACAGAGCTCGACTGCTGCTGCTGTGGTACGAGGTGCTCGGCCAGGGCGTGCCCCACACCGAGGGCTGCAGCCCGGTCTCGGTTCTCGGCGATCCGGTTCTCATACGTGGCTGGCACGTGGACGGCCTGCCCAGGGACGCGCTTTCCATCGAGAACGCCGTGCTCGTGGCCAACTCGAAACGCTGGCCGCTGTTTATCGATCCCCAGGGACAGGCCAATCGATGGATACGCAATATGGTGAGTGGGCAGTTAGCCCACCGAGAGTAGATTTAGATTGAAGTGGGTTATCGTCGGTAGGATATATTTTGAGCTGCAAGTGCTGAATTGATTCGAATCGAATTTTTCGGAAGGAGTAGAGTCTTGGTATTGAATGTCAAGACCCAACGTGGCTGAAGCGGGACCAGAACAACTATTGTAAACAGGCCATGAGTAGTAATTAGAGAAGGAGGTCTTCTCCTATTCGTTCGTGAGAAATTTTCCGAAGGAATGATTGCAAAATCAATTTTCTCGAAAAACAAAGCGGCGAATGATTCTGCGGTCAAAATTACCATGCAATCGGCACTTTGCGTGAGCCCAAAGTCAACTAATGGCCCATGAGAAATGTACAAACAGCTGTTATACGTTTTTTACCCGACACACTAGTCGTTATTGAACCAATGTTGCACATATTTCCTGTAGAGCTCCGAATCTGATTTATGAGCTTTACGGATGGTAGGAATCATGATTTTAGTCAAGTTCTGATCGCTGAGAATCCCGGAGTGCTTTTCCATCAAACAGCCGTAGACACATAACTTTGGGTCCGAATTAGATAAAAATTCCAATGATTGAAGTCACGAGACGAGCTGTTGACAAATTATTGTTACTATCTAACTTACATTTGTCAACTCGTCATTTAGCCCAAATTGAGAGACTATTTGAGTAAAATGTGCTCGATTGTCCGTCTATTTGAAAGATTAGGAAGTCAATGCGGTCGAGTTGTTCCCATTTTTCTCCAATACTTTTCCGATTGAGTTGACGAGTATCTTCAAATTGAACCGTCAAATTTGGCTGATTGTCTTCTGTTTTTCCATTTTTCTCTTTTTTTTCCCTTTCCACCACAGAAAGTTTTTGACCCCCCCCCCCCCCCCCTCTATTCTTGCGGCCAAAATATACTGTCATTAAAGTAAACTATTCATATTCGGATGAGAATAAGCTATTTAGGTCTCGGATCTGAGTCCGAAATGAATAAATCCACCTCAGTGTCCATACTAGAGTATCGTGCATTGATTCTGGGAGAAACTTACAATATCTGAGTAGTGGATTGGAATAATAGATGGACTTGAGATCGAAAAGCATTTTGTTAACATGGAAAATCACCAAAGCGCTGACTCATGCCTTCGATTATGCTTTATTGTTCCGCAATATAGAGCAAAAGTTCGAGGTCAGGCCCGAATAATTCGTCTGACCCTCTCACATTCTATCTGAGCCATCTTTCCCTCAATACTAGTCATCTTTTTTTCAAGAATTCGAATGAATATGCAGCAACTCGGATTCAGGTCAGTTGAAACTCGATGAACTAGCGAAAAATTCTACTTGATCTTTCAAAATTGGACTATCAATCAGAATATTCACTTCAAAACGAGGCATCTGGCTACGGTATTGGATATTTCTGCGGGGTAGACTTCATCATCTCACGATGATTTACATTCTTGACTTGAGATTGGGCCTACTAAATCGAGATTCGGAAGTCAATTTCCCCGCACTCGTATTAAAACATATCCTTTCAAAAAGATTTCAATCTGAACCAACCAATCATATGCACTGCCATGAAATATCGCAAATACCCATTCTTTGACTCTGGTTGACTTATCTGTGGCTTTGCTCTGAACTATGGAGGGTAAATTTATACTCAAAATTTTACCTAGTTTCGTCCAACTCTGAAAAATTCGCGAGTTCGTCGCTTTTCCGCAAACTTCATTACAAACATTGATGGGAGTACGGACCTTAGCTGGAATGAAGTATGTGAAAAATAACGAAAATTCGCTAACTTTTAGATTAGACTCTGCTGATAGAATTTTGGGTGAATTTGTGCGATCATCACATTCAATATTAGCCTGCACTGAACTGCTATTTTGAGTAAAGGTAAAGATCCGATTTGTTATTGCTAATACTTCTTGACTTAAGAATGAAACACTGGCCCAAGTTTCAATTGCCGAAAAACGTAGGCAGAAGCGTCTTTGGAATGTCAGTAAGGGTCACCGACGAATCGGTGAGAATACTTAGTAATGTTATTATTGAGTTCTCTGAAATATTGCTGATAACGGCTCCCCTCAGTCGTCCAATCAACAGAAATTCCGGGTACTACTCTTAGGAAATGAATGTACATACGGTCATTCAATTAATCAAAGATTAAACAGAATCAACTGAAAAATGACAATTGATGAATACGGAGAGATGAGTGTAATCTCTAAGCTCGTGTGAGCTTTAGAAAAGTGATTGCTGTGTGCAAACTTGAAAGAGCAAGCAATCAATCCAAATTGACGAGAAAATAAACTACGCATCCACTGTCGCTTCATCAAGGGCAAATCCGGCGGCGTGTCGACCGTGCGAATGACTGACAAGGACGTGCTTCGAGTCGTGGAGAGCTGTGTGAGGTTCGGTCGCACCTGCCTCATCGAAAACGTCGGCTTGGAATTGGAGGCGGCCCTCGATCCAGTCCTGATGCGATCGCTCTTCCGCCAGGCCGGTCAGCTCAGCATAAAAATCGGCGACAATATCGTGCCCTACAGCTTTGATTTCCGCCTCTACTTGACCACCAAGCTACCGAATCCTCATTACTCACCGGAAACAGCTGTCAAAGTTCTCCTGGTCAACTTCACCCTGACCTCCAGGTATGGTCGCTACTTTCCTATATACTTTCCTAATAGCTCGATCATTCTCCATTTTACCCCTTTACATTAAGCTCCTTATCATTGGGTTACCTAATTTTTTCTTCGATATCACTTTATCTAGATGTGAATGCATATGCTTGAGAGAGCTCATTTGGAGCTTGCAGATGAGGGCGTGGTAAAAAATCTCAACTCGTCCGGCCTGAGAACGAGATTTGTAACGAAATAGAGGGCCAATAAAAAATAATATGATGATGCGGGTTATCGACGTGTAAAATCACAGGATGAGATAGGTTGAGTCGACTTTCTTAAATCCATCATAACATGTCCTCCGTCATACTCTTAGGACATATGAATTCTAGAAATGAATACTTCCAAAGCATGAACAAAATCTACAATAGAATAGGAATCTTTGAGGATGAGTGCTAAACATACTGTCTGTGTCTATCAGTTTCATGAGTGACTATTTGTTTTACACCTCAGTTTAGGCTCTAACAAATGATGAAGTATTATTTCTCTACTCAAAGTGAAAACGCATTCATCGACTTAAATCCTTTTAAAAGTACAAGAACCAATTTACGGACTGTAAGGTCAAAAATTTCAGTAAATACCGCGGCTCATCGGAAAAGTTGCTACATATTGAGGCATCTCCTGGCATTGCGTGTCAGATTTGCTTGTCGAACCAATTGCGATCAGAAAAGAGCCTTGGGTATCCGTCTTGAGAAACGTAGAGCGCTGACGATTCAAATCGACTTCATTTGGAAAATTCAATGCAAGCGATTCAGGAACCACCGAAAGATGACTTTTCAAGTAGACTGAAATTATTTGGAAAAATTGTATCGAATAAAGTTTCCAGTTACACTTGAAATTAACTAAGGTACACTGTAATACGCTCGGAAAAGAAGAGTAACATGGATTTTTTGACTCCTCCACTCATCGTTCAGGGGAGAATTTCCTTCATTTTGATTACCAATGATGATACAAATTCCTTAAGCATGAAGTTCCAAGAACTCACAGGACTCGAGGAGGATTCATTGGGACTGATTGAGATATTGATTATACAAATTTTCTCAGAACACTCTCATCCATCGCCTTTTTTCGATCCGAAGCGGTCTGGTGGATCAAATGTTGTCGCTGGTGGTGATGCAAGAGAGGCCAGATCTGGAGGAGATTCGCAGCGCGCTGATCATTTCCAACGCTCAAATGAAGCGTGAACTGAAGGAGATCGAAGACCGCATACTTTACAGACTTTCGCAGTCGGAAGGCTCAGCTGTTGACGATATCGATCTCATCAATACTCTGGAAGCCTCTCGCGTGAAAAGCGAGGAGATCAAGGTTCGTGATTCACTATATACCTTGGTATATTTCATACAAGCTAAAGCTCCATTGAATACAGTAGATACAGCAAACCCTCGATCCAACGTACTCTCGACTTAGCGGATACCTCGGACTTAGCTATAATATTTGAAAGCAGGAATACATTGCTTTCCATGGAAAGGGTCCCTCGATTTAGAAGATCCTTGAACAAATAACGCGTGCAGTCTAGTTGTCCGCTATTCAAAGACGTAAATCTGACAAATCCGACTTTTGCGCGATCAGGTGCTGTTCCATGCTCGTCTGTGTAATGATTTTTGAATCGTTGCGTCGTGCTGCACGCCTATCGCCATTATTAGGCAAGCGAAAACGGTTGAGAATCAGAGAGGAATATGAGATGATCAGAGAGTAAAAGAAAGAGGAGGCTCGAATTTCGGGAATGTAGCATGGAAAACTGATATTAGAGAGTATCAAGTGGATAACATTTTAAAAGATAGAATAGGATCATCGTAGAGTATGACGAAATTCCAAATGTTGACATGGAAAACTAAGGACCCAAAACGATAATATCAAAACGCAATAAAGTCGTATACGGTTGGTTTAGTCAAAGGTAAGCGGGCAAGTTTCTCCAAGCCGAAAAGAAGCTCAGCAGAAATTCTAGGAGTTTCTAAAATAATGGGATAAGAGATTTTTGTTGCAGAGAACTTAGCTGGCTCAAAAACTAATATCTCGTACAAAGCATTGTTCAAAGTTATTAGCGTATGGTCTTGAGATACGCACGGGAAAAATTATTCCTCACAAACCGAAAGAGCAATCGCTGATTGTCAATTCTCCAAAGAAAATCAGAGTAAATTTTCATCGGGAAGTTGAAATTCAGGTGTTCAGAAAAAGGTCGATTTTATGCGATGAGTTCCCTTTTTCTTTTTTTACCTCATCAATAAAAGAAATCACTCTCATGGGGGTATTTGTCATGGCTCAATGTGCTCAGAATGCCCTAACTAGATTTACCGGACACCTTGATTTATCGAGAATTTGAAAAGGAGAAAAGGAGGTATTCAGCGTGCGCAGGATCATGCGATGGGTAGCAAAAATTAGGTGAATATTGTTCTTGGTTGGAGAAAATGTCTTCGTGGGAGGTCACTATGCGAGCTTAAAACATTTCAAAGAGTACGGGCTATAATAGATCACGCGAGTGATGAACGATTCTATGACCGCTCAGACGATGGAACATGATCACTGCCTGCAGTTATTCTACTCCAAATTATTTTGGGATTATAAGCTTGTATAATAGGATAATGTTACAAAATCCAAAATGCATTTCATGGCTAATTGGGTTGGGCAGGACTCAACGGGCTCTAGAGTTTCAAACAGATGATCCTTTCAAATTCGCTTAACTAGCGAAATTTAGCTTGTACGAGTTACTCTCGTGGCCTACTCAACAAACGGCCATTAGTATAGAGAACTGACGTATAGGTAAAGCTCCGCAAAATTATCAACCTCTGGAAACAAATCTAACTTGAGCGGAGTTTGGAAGTTTGCAGAACAGATGTTTGCCGTTGGCGTCAGACCGCAACAGCTAATACTGCATCAGCTCTATCTACGAGATTTTTTTGGACTGCTATCTCTCAGAGTGTGCATAGTTTATTCTCGTGAAACTATTCAAGAGGGATTGACCAGAATAAATTACCCATATTATCTCATTGGTGTTTGTCAGAATACATCAGCGGAAGTTTACGAACTACGCTGTTGATAATGATCAAAGAACCTGCCAAAATACCAAGTTTGGATTGAATAGCCTGATGATGGTCTGAAATTTTTTGGGGAATGGGTGGACTATTTTTCGTACTCTACTCTTGACCGAAGAGACGAAAATTTTGAAACTCAAGTTATTTGTTTATATCATGCGCATTTGAAATTATTTGGAAATTACAAAGTTAGAAACATGTGACAACGTTTTGGAAACTTTTCAATATATTACTCCTATCTTCATTTTCCATTGATGGAAATGATACAAGCTTGATGAGTATGTTCAAAACAATGAAAGAGATTACAACTGTAATGATTCATTCACAATCTTTTATTATATTCAAGCGAGACGTTTTAGATGATCAAATTCATCGTAGTTGAATGTCCTTTGACAGGATATTAATGAGTAACCATTACGTTATATTGATTCTCGCAGAAGCGAGATCTCACATATCTTTGCCTATAATTGAGTAGAGGAACTGAAAAATCGAATAATAGGAACAATCTCATCGCTTTTGGACATGCTTCCTTTGTTTTTAATTGGATTCAAAAATGCACTTGTAATGCTTCCTTCGTGTTTTTCTTCTACCTTTCAGACTGCAGAAAAGTTATCCAAATACCACAATATTACAATTCATCATTTCTGAGATCGTATGAGTTGTTCCGATCAAGCATGCTGCAGAAAAATGTAGAAGAAAATTGGAGTATTGAAAATTGATCATCACACAAATCCACGCAGATTCCTGGATAAAAACACTCCGAACTTTTATTAAAATCCCTCATTGTATTCTCTTGCAAACAGCATTGAGTTGAGCAATATTCTGAGGTCGAGATGAAAGACTTACGCATTTAGAGGAAACATCAATCTCAAATCGCCTCACAAGGGGACCATGCCTATCCAAATCGCGAGTCGGTCAAATATGATGAGTGAGGGGGAAAGGCTTATTGATTGAATTATTCGTCTACTTTCTCTACAGGCCTCGTGAATCGCGTCTTACCATCAATCGAAGCCGGTAAATTCAGATAGAACCCTTTTATTTTATCAAATAAATTTGGAATGAATTTCAAAACTCACTTTTGATGTTAGACAATGTTATTGCACTGGATTGATTAACAAAAGTGACGCTTGTGGTAAGCTAGTCCATTGATCATGAACGTTTAATACCTTCAATTTTACAATCGACAGGAGAGCTTGACATGTACCTGGTGAATCAATAACAGATTCTGAAAGTCCATCAAAGTATGGGTGCGAAGTATCCTCGAACTAGTCTCTCAACAAGAAAACGTTTGAAGCTCAGGACTATAGAGTTATAACTCTGTTTTCCTCACATACCACGTATATATATATATAAGTAGTCCATATAGACTCTTTGAGTTCAAAGGTACTGAATGCATCTTCGAAGATATATCGCATCAATCCAAAGATACTTTTGAATCATTAGCGACCCATATCATTTTCCTGGGAGAAACATCAAGTTCGAGTCCATCCACGAAGACCACTCTTCTATGATCAATTTTCAATTTCCGATGATGCTCGTTTGATCAATGGAATAACTTAAAAGCCCATTGTCTTACGTGATCGAGTTGTTTAACTGAATTTTGCCTCCAGTGAAACAGACGATGATAGAGAAGCGAGGGGTCGTATGATCCATCTCTTTGGACTTTGACGGATAAGGCGATCAATTGTTCCAACCATTCTTTCAAGCGATAGACACAATGAGAAAGACTGATTCAAGCTGGACGTACCTTATGCAAACATGTACAAGTAGTTCGAACCGAGAGCTTTTTAATCTTCCATTTGTGATAAGTTAGTTGATGGATTATCGATCAATATCCTTCATCGCTCAATAATAAAGAAAATATATCCATCATCGGTGAAGATGATCTGCGTATCAGCTTGAGTATTAGCTCCTAAGAAGGTTTTCTCCCGTCTTAGATAACAAAATATTCTACAGATCAAGGAAATCTGTACTCTTAATTTTCTCTGAATTCTTTCTGAACATTATCGATACGATTCTCAGAAATTTGCACTTTATTATAGTTTGGGAATGATTGAATTTTTCTAGCACTTTTGGCTTTCTGTAGTTCGATTCATTCATCGTGAAAATTTCCAAATTTGCTTTGGGAGAACGGGGTGAGATTCACTTTTTTTTTAATACTTTCAGAACCGAAAAGTAGTGATTTCTGGAAAAACGTATCCGTATCAAAACTGGTGAGGCAGAATAATGCTGTAAAATTTCGCAGTAGTTGACCACATTGTTCAAGAGATACTGCAGTTTGGACTAATCGTGAAACAAATTCATTAAGAATTTAAAGATAGTCATTCACTGTCTCACAAAGGATATCTTGAGAGAGATACGTATCAAATTCCATCCAGATTGATCAATCCTCTTCCGAGATATACTTTTCTCAAAAGCAGGAATGGATGTTAGTGGGGCAGAAAGATTGATGGAATCTTTCTGCCTCGCTATTATTCATCATTCTCTGTTTCTCCAATTGATCCAACCCGAAAAAATTGCATTTTCAATTTTCTTCTCCTCCCTCAATCAATCTCGACTCATTTTGGTAATTTTCCTATTACCTCTGTTAGAGTTAGTCATAGATCATTCCTTGACAGTTTGTATATGCATTGCTTTCTGCCCCTAATATCAAGAACTTCCGAAGAATGGATATGTCAGATTTCTTCTCCTTTCCAATATGCCTTCTCAAAATTATCCTGACGCTCTTTGGGACAAGGCTTCAAATGATCGAACAGACTGGCAACTTTGACTTTTAGAATGTAGAACTTTGAGAATATACTGACAACTTTGACTCTTCAATAGAAAGTTACAGGAGTCATCCTTCTACGCGAATTTTTTATTTCATTCAAGATCAAAAAGAATTTGTTTCTTGTTCTAATCAGATGTAAATCTTCGATAAATTTCAAAACTTTAGTTAAAGTTGAAGCAAACAGACAAAGTCATAAGAATCATAATGCGACATCCATCTATACCGTACGAATTTCTGGCGGAAATCTTTGAGGTACTGTGAGATATTGAACGCCAAAAAGACTATCGTCAAATTTCACTAGAAGCTTCGAACCGACGGTCTGAATGATACTTTTACTACAATTGGTTCATGATCACGGTCCTTGGAGGTTCGTCGCTTTCGTTACTTCTTGGATAGTAGAAGTTCCCCAAAGTCTCAGAAAATTAAACGAGGAAATTACGTGGAGTAGGAAGGAGTGTTCAAAAGTTCAATTCAACTGATGTTGTGGATGCCTCGATAGAAAGTTAGTTCTTTTCCAATTTCAGTTCATTCTCATAGATTAATAGGAGGCAAAATTATCTTTAGACCTCAAGTCGATAGTCAGTATAGGCCCTAACTAGAATCATCTGCTGAATGGGAGTGTGCTTTACTTCAATTGACTCCCCAGATTCCAGAACTTATTCATAAACAAGCAATCGCTATTCAATTCATGGGCGAAATTGATCATTCGATTTCGAGAACAAACCTGATAGAAACATGAGTTTTCCAAAGGAAAGATTGGAATGAATCACCTTCAATTTTCATAAAATAAGGAAGAATGAAGCCATTCCCTAAAATTTTCACGGAGGAATGTTTTGGATAATTCGTAGAATAAAGAGTAAACAGTCAACCCCGACCGAGTTCCAGATAATGAGGTTGGAGAATATTTGTCGATACAGATGCTTACCAAGAATTGAGCTATAGAAGAGATAGAAATTGTGAGACGGAATGTGTTTAGATTTTATTCATTTTCTGATTAGCCCCGTCATCGGCTCAAGATTCTCAACCAATAATGAAAGATGCTTCGTCTCCATAATATCCATAGCCTCGATCAAATACAAAGATTCGAAGTCAGTCAAGTCGTGCTCATTATCTTGAGCCGATCGAATCGACGTAAAAAGGCTGATTCCATCCGATAGAATGGTATCTTACGCAACGCTGCGTGTATGGGCAATTTTGGCACGAGGGACTACAGGTAAAGGCCTAAGGGTGATGAAATGGAGACAAGGCATCTTTTATTATTGGTTGAGAGTCTTGAGCCAATACCGAGGCTAGTTTGGAGGATGAACATAATTTACACACATTTCGTCTCACTAATCCTATCTCTTCTAGAGAACACTTCTCGACAGACACCTGTATCGACAAATATTTCCAACCTCATTACCTAGAATTCGTTTAGGGTTAACTGTTGACTCATTATTCTATAAATTATTCAGAGCATATTGATGATCACGAGAGAGAGAGAGAGAGAGAGAGAGAGAGAGAGA
>JAPYYZ010006319.1:0-10257 GCA_030522705.1 Eretmocerus eremicus | reverse complement strand
TAGCTGACTCGTCTTCCATAGTATTCGTGACCAACAAAATGAAGCGCGAAAGATATTTCTCATATTATCAAAAGACGAATCTATCACAGCTTCATCGTCTATTTCATCCTTCCGATCTATCCAAACGCCACATTTCTTGTTAAAATCATATGATAGTGATCAATGAGAGAAAACTCATAAGATAAGTTTATCTGAAAAGTCCGTAAGTCCAGTATATGTCACCTAAAGCACTTTACAGCTGATGATGAGCATACTCAGGTATTTATCCAAAATAGCTGAGTATATTCTCATAAAAGTATTTCGGCGAGCTTGAACAAGCCATAGGTTATTGAAAGGTGTTATTCAAAAAATGCCTATGAATATTTCAACATTGTCTGAATTGATGATGGAACTTTCAAAATTCTCCGGGTCAATCATGACCTACAACTTTTGGGATTGTCTTTATATTTAATTAGTTATACTTATTACCATGTTTTGTGCGGGAAAGAAGCGACTCAATGAGATACCTTGCCGAGTAGAATTGCCAAATAATATATGCGAAACAAGTGGATCTGGATAAAGTTCAGTCAGGAAATGAAGGAGATTGCTAATTCCAAATCAATGGCCGACAGATTATGTACTGAGTTTTTTCTTTTGGTTGCCGAGATGATTCAATTTCGTGTGGGGTGGTTTCTGCTCCTTAGCAGCTTCTTCGGTCTTAGCTTTCAGCTCGCGCGACGGAAACTAATTCCCTTTTTTGGCCAAAAATCGGTATATTCATATTGACTATACCGCTGTAGAGAAAACGTCTAACCTGACACGGATTCTTGCATGCTCACATTAAAACTATGCATGTTAACCAGCTTTACATCCAATTCCTTGAGACGATGCTTTGATTTTATTATAATCACGCATAGAATCCTTCAAGGAAGAGTGCAAATAATGAAGAGAATACGAAGGAGAACTTGAGCCCTGGAGCACATCCAAACATAACCATGAAAGCTAGACTCTGTCCTTTCACGGTTCGACAGATCGTTTTTCACGATGAACATTCATTTTTGGTACACGATCTGCTCGTCTGGAATAATGATTCACTTACCTCGTGTGGAAGATGATCGGCAAACGTTGAATATAAATCAGAATCCATACGAGATACCAAGCGCGCGCAGTATACCGGTATACCAGGTATAATTATACCTGGTATACTGGTATACTATACCTAGGTATTGTATACGGCCATCCCTGCCTCTTACACCTCTGTCTGACGATGCTATTGGTCTCAGCGTTCTGACACCGTCGCATTTCCTCATTGGAGAAGCCTCTTTTTTGTTCGCAGAATCTAGGATTGAAGGAAAAATGAACCCACTTGAGCGATGGCGCCTCGTCGCGCAGCTCACGCAACAGTTTTGGGATCAATGGTCCAAATCCTACCTCAACCAGCTCCAGAGACGCAGTAAATGGAAAGATGAGCAATCGTCATATCAAGTCGGTGACTTGGTGCTCATGTGCACCGAGCTCACGGCTTCTACTAAATGGCCCTTGGTTCGGATGATTAAATGTTTCCCTGGCAGCGACGGCTTAGTGCGTGTGGTAGAACTGCGCACCGCCACCAGCACCCTGCGAAGACCAATCACGAAGCTTGTGAGGCTTCTGGGTTCCAGCGAAGGGGGAGAAGAGGAATAAATTCTAATTTTAATTTTCAAATCATAATCGATTTTTTGATGTTCATTTGATTTGTTTGTTCTGTACATTACCATCTCAACTTGAGTTGATGCCTCCTAGAAATTTCAAATCCATCATCATTTTTTATTTAAATGCTCCATTTAGGAGCTTCAGGTATGCAACTTTTATGGTTTTTCATTGCTCAGATGCTCAACTCAAATTCTGCAAATCGCACTAATTATTCACACAGGTTCAATTAATTTCGGTTTCCTCTTGGGATTTAGCGCCGAAAAACACGGTTGTAACTTTGCAACATCATTGAATTTATACCATTGTTACGCGTTCAAATGCAAATATTCAGTTGATTTATATTCGTTCGATTTTTTCATTCTTTAATTCATTCCATTGAACGAGGTGGGTGGAATGTGTAGCATCGGGCACCAATCTTTGGCTCGCGTCGTCCGCTAGGCAAAAGCGGTGGCGCTTGCGCTTTCGCAGCGTGAGCGCACTCAGTATCGCCTCGCTCTCGGACCGACGCACATCTCGCTCCCTCGCTCATCATGTGAGTTTTTCAAAGAGTGAAGTGCAATAAAGTCCAGGTGCTTCGTAGTATTAGCCGCTGCGTCCTTTCATTTCTCGCCCTGAATCATCAGAGCGCATGGACGCAAAACAGTCAAAAAACCCAAGACTCTTCATTTTCTCAACAAACAAGGCAATATTCACGAGATCGAAGGCTTTTGAGTAGTCTCTAGCGAGCAAAAGCATGACCATCTCATGATCAATAGCGTCTCGGATGTCCTATATGATTTTAATCAAGGCGGTATGCGTACGATGTATCTTCTTGAAGCTGAACTGCAGGGGGTCTAATAAGTCATTTTCACTCACAAGTTCATGAATTTTCCGAAGGGCTTATATCCTCGAGAATCTTCGAGACTGAGCTCACTATATTAACTGGCCTCCAGTCACCAAAACCCTTGGGGGAAGCTACCTTCGGTATAGGCCTCACAAGTGCATGTTTTCATTGAGCAGGAAATACTCCAAACTGCGAGGAGCAATCAAAGATGTGAATTAGGACGATCCGTTCGAGTTACAAGTATAGCCTCTATGACATCATCCGGCTCAACGTATTTGAAGAAAAACTCATCATCGAGAGATATTCTAGCAGTAGGGTGGGTGTATTCCAATGGTGTAGGGTTGGATTCTCCTGCAAAAATTGGTTGAGCGCATCAAGATTTTCGGGACATGCTTCACGATTGTTGGGTTGAGATCTCAAACCAAGTTCGTTAACCGCCTTCCAGAGTTCCGTGCAGTTACGGGCCTGTGATATTCTACTTCTATAATACGTTGATTTGGCATTACAGATGAGAGTCTGCACTCCATTCCTCAATTTTCCGTACTTCATCCCGTCCGATGGACGTTCCGTTTCTTTGAATTTGCTCCAAGCACAATTTCGAGCTTCTATGAGGTTTGTGATCTGTCTGTTGATCCACGGTTTGAGTGTATCTTTCGTCGGAAACGAGACATACGGAGCATGCATGTCGTACAGAGCAACTAACGTGTCAGTGAATAATTCAACTTCCTCATTAACTGAAGGAAGGTGGTGAACGAGACTCCAATTGATATTGCAAAGATCGGTTTGAAAGGTGTCTACAATCAATTTTCCATGATCACGGTACCTCACAACGCACCGGATTGCAGAAGGACCCGTAAAGAAAGGATCGGCTTGGACAAGATCATGCTCTGAAATCTCAGGGTGATGTTCATGTGCCACAACCTTTGATGGATCCAAACTGCTCAGATAATAAATCAATGATGGACCCTTCACCTACATGATGTGTCATGTCATGAAGAATTATGGTGAGATTGAAGGTCGTGAAGGAGTCTGACAGGATCTTGCGTGGAGAACGCGAATCCCGCCAATCAATTTCAAGATCACCTGTCAGAATGAGCTGATAATAGTCCAAGTTGCAGTTCAAGAGAGCTCTTTCTACGTCCGACCAGTAACCACATTTAGGAGGACTATGTACTACGCAAAGGAGAATCCTGTAAGAGCCAACTCCCAGCAGAACCAGCAGAAATCCAGGTTTCATATCCCGCTGTATAGACCACTCTAGAACTCGTGCACAAATCGACGTGTGGATGTATCTTGCGACCCCACCCCCACCTTTGAATGTTCTATCATGTCGAAGAAGATTGAAATCATGAATGCTGTAGTGATCAGATGACATATTGGTTTTGAGCTATGATTCACTGAGAGCTCACACATGGAGGCGGTATCTAATTACTAATGAAGCCACATGAGGGTCCAGCGATCAAGCGTTCACATGGCCAATACGCAACATACGACTCAACCTATTCATAGTTGATAAAAGTTAGTTTGCGCTCGATTTTTTTACGTGAAATTGGACATTTGGCCTTATCTGAAGGAGAATGATCGTGATTCGCGAGTTAAGAGCTGATGCAATTGGTACATCTCAAGGTATCTTTCGATCTACAATCCCTGCTCGCATGTTCACCAGCGCAATGAGCACAACAAGCTGGATTTTTGCATTCATCGGCTGAATGATCAAACCTAGCACACTTGTAACATTGCAAGACGCTATCATGATCAGCGACCCGACAGCGGATCCAACTAATGTTGACTTCTTGGCAATTCAGAAGCGTCACTCTATGCCGGTGGCACAATGTTGAGATAGTACAAAAAATTTCTTTCGGATTTTTTCAGGCCTCCCAAGATGCTCTAGCGTGTAGGAAGGGCCCATTTTTGGCCTTCCTCAGCCTTTCTTTAAAAACTCATAGCTCAGACCCAAATCGACCTTTTGGAACGTGATTCAGGATTCTTTTCATCAGAACATGAACTTCCAAGGAAAAAGTATCCCAGAGCGGATATATTCAGTGTGAAGGCGGTGACCCGTGAAGTTCTAGATCAAGATTAAAAAGAATAAAATTTGTCGATTTTTAGGTCATACTCAAAAAGCTCTAGCCCCGACTAGGTGGGAGACAATCGAATTCCACACAAGAAGTTTTGGAGGTCCTTTTCCAATCTACTATTTACGTCCTAGTAAATGTCTCTATCGTGTTTTGCCTATGAGCTGCAGTTGTTTTACGTTGACCAATTCTGTGAAAACGTCAAACTTTGAGACCGATTGGAGAAATCGTTTTTCTTCTTCGTTAACTAACCCGCGGAAAAATGTTTTCCAAAAAGTATTCTATTGACTCCAAAAAAAATTTTGGGGGTATATCCAAACCTCGACTCGATATGGACGTTCGAGGAAGATAATCTACATTTTTCTCAAAAAGTACGTTCTTTTCCGAAGAATGGACGAATGCGCGTCGTTGTACGAATCTCAAAGTAATTTTATTGCAGCCCCCCTCGCAAACGCGACTTCATGTGCGATGCTTGAAAAACGTAAATTCGCGTTTGTAAGGGGGGCTAGCGATGAAATACGTTGTAGCACGTGGTGCGGGAACGCGTTCTTCTCGCGAAACGATAAAAGCGCGTTCCCGCACTACGCCAGCGCGTTCCCGCACTACGCCATATAATCTACTATTACCAGATAGCCAATGAAATCCTTGTTGGAATGAGCTAAGCTGGAGTCAATTGGATCGGACTGGAACACCAGAGGTACAGCTGTTAGTTTAAAAGAAGTCCGAGGTACCAAATCCGTGAGCCCGAGAAAAGCTCGACGGGCCTTCCAAGCTTCAACCGAGTATATCTTTGGCTCTGTGCGGTCAGTCGGCATGCGGGAGGTTTTGGAGGAAATCGTACTAGTTATCGAACAAAGACGGTTTTGAGACTCAAAATTAGCGCACATGCGCAGAGAATCCATGCTTTACAGATAAAAGTACAATCGCGAGTAATTATTTATCGTTACGTGTAAGTTTTTCTGGTATTTCCTATCTCTTCAGACTTCACGCTTACTATATGCAATGGACATACATGGTACTATTGACACATGATTTGAGACAGTGCACCACTGGGAGTCAGCGGAATACAGATTCTGGAATGAAAGCTAATATTCCACCGCGGCCCAGTGGTTGAGTTCTTAGCTTCCAAGGCAGAAGTCCAGGTTTGAGTCCCGGCCGGCACCCCTGTGAATTTTTGTATGTGCCATTTTTGTGGCTCCGGTGGTTCGGAATTTTTTGTGTCCAAAAGTAATAACTCAAGTTCTAGATATGCTATCGACATGATTCGGAGAGCGTATGACAACTCATACGCAGCAGAATATAGGGAAACCTACGCGGTTCCCGAGAGCCACTCTCCCTTGTCGAGGAAGATGGATAAAAACTGGAAGGTGGCTGTAATACGCATTTGACCACGAGATATGGTTGAATGGTGACACTGAGTAACCTCTAATTCTTCCAAAGGAGCACTGAATTTGAGTTACAATAATCACGTGATATTTTCATCGGATTCTACTTTCCCGTTCGAAAAAGTGTCGGGAAACTCGATAAACCCTCTTAGTGGGTGAAAAAACCCTCTTAGGGGGTGAGCCAAATTCTGGTGGGGAAAATAATGCCCAAATTTGAAAGTGCGATTAACCCGCAAGCTAACAAACCTTCGAGACAGGAATTTGAGCGAAATGTGATTCATCCCCAAATCCCAGACAGGCGATGAACCCGCCAACTAACAAAGCCTCGGGACCAGTGTATTAGCAAAGTGGGTTTCATCCCCAAATCCCAGAGAGAGGATGAACCCTTAAGCTAACAAACCCTCGAGACCGGAATTCGAGACAGGTGTGATTCATCCCTAAATTCCAAGAAGGCAATGGACCCGCAAACTAACAAACCCTCGGGACCGGAATTCTAGCCAAGTGGGATCCATATCCAAATCCTACACAGGCGATAATTCCGCAAGCTAACATACCAATGAGACCGTCATTCCAACAAGCTGGGAATCATCCACCACTCTCAGCCTGTCTGGGTTTTGATGATCATTCCTCCTCGCTAGAATTCCGGTTCCGAGGGTCCTTTCACTTGCGAGTTGATCGTCTGTCTGGGATTTGGGGATGAATCATACTTCCCTTGGATACCGGTCTCGAGGTTTAGTAAGTTTACGAGTTCATCACCTGTTTGGGATGTGGGGATGATTCCCACCCGGCTACAATTCTGATCTCGTGGGTTTGTTAACTTGCGAGCTTATCGCCTGTCTGGGACTCGTGGATGAATCACAGCTCGCTCAAATTCCGGACTCGAGAGTTTGTGATTTTGCGGGTTTATTGCCTGTCGAAGATTTGGGAATTATTTCCACCTGGCTGAAATTCCAGTCTCGTGGGTCCGTTAGCTAGCGGGTTTATCGCCTATCGGTGACTTGAGGATGGATCCCACCAGGCCAAAATTCCGGTCTCATGAGTTTCTTAGCTTTCCGGTTTACCGCTTGTTTACGATTCAAGGATGATCCTCACCTGGCTGGTATTCTGGTTTCATGGGTTTGTAAGCCCGCGGATTTATCGCCTCTCTGGAATTCGAGCTCAACTTCCCTTTACCAGAATGTGGCTCTGGGTGATTTTTCAACTCCTAGATCAGAGGTTCTTGTATCAATCGCATGTTTGAGGGAGTGAGGAGGGAGAGGTGGAGGGGGGTGCAAGCAAGAAGTTTGGCAATCAGAAGTAGCGGGATTGATTGATCACTCATGATCAGTCGTTCAGTATCACTCGTTTCAGAATGGAATTCGGAATTCCTCCATTTCACCCAATGAGAGATTTTACCGAGTTCTCCAACACTTTTCTGAGCGGGGAAAGCGTAGAACCCGCCGAAAATTTCAGGAAGCTATCGGAACCTCAATTCAGTGCTCGTTTTGATGGATTAGGAATGGTTAGCGTTGATTTAGGGTTACCATTCTTCCGTATGTCGAGGGAAAATACTTATTACACCTGTTCCCCACTTCTCATCCATTTTCTTCGATAATGGGAATTGGTTCACGGGAACCACCTCGGTTTTTCTATATTCTATTTTGTATAAGTTATCATACGCTCCTTGATTCATGTCGATAGCACGTCTCCGAATGAGTTATTTATGTTTGACACAAAAAATTGCAAATAGCCCACTATGCTCCGTATCAACATCGGAGAGCAACTATTCATTCTCCGAAGACGACCGATATTGGAAGCAGGTTCGATCAACAGGCCATTCAGAGTCTTATCTTGTGATAGAGCTATATCACTCAATTCATCTTGGAATTGATTGGCACCTATCGCGACGAATGCTTTACCTGATTTAGGCTACACTTTTCGGACTTGAATCGTCCTCCTATGTGAATCAATGAATTTAGTTCGTAAATCGGTATTGGAGGACTAATTCTATATCCCTCATCAACCTCGAATTTGAGGCCGATTTATGATGGAATATCGATCACAATTTTATCGTCGAGATGCTGATCAATGAAAAAATGCATCTGACTGACATCGTGAGAACTTCGGCACAGAAAAGGCGCAAATCTATATGACTGACATCGAGACAAAGAGTCGCCGAGCCCTGGATAGCTCATCTGGCGGAGCGTCTCACCGGCATTGAGACGGTTTCCAGTTCGATCCTGGGTCCAGGCGATTTTTTTCAGGATGTCAGTCAGATGCATTTTTTCATTGATTAACATCTCGACGATCAAATTGTGATCGATATTCGATTATGAATCGGCCTCAAATTTGAGGTTGATGAAGAAATATAAAATTAGTCCTCCAATGCCGATTTACGAACTAAATATCATTGCTTTATCTAATATCATGCCTTGGGATCTGTAAATACTGACAGCGTATTTCAACATATTAGGGAAGCACTTTAGAATGCAGGAAACATCTTGCAGGAACCTTCATTGCGTGACCTCGGTGTGCCTCTGTGATGGCAAGGTCATGCGCTTGACGAGCATCCATCTAGTGCATCAGCTCTGCTGAAGTTGACCGATGACATCAGAGTGTGTTTTGACAGGAAGATGATTCTTTCACTCCTGTCCGACTCTAGCAAAGCATTTGATACAATTTCACCCTCAAAGCTGCTGAGTGAGCCTCGAGATCTTGCCTTCCCCTTTACGCTTCCAATAGTTCCCGAAACCAGCTCAATTCAAGCGGACAAGGAGAGATTCCTTGATGCCCCCCGCAGAGGATTGATGTGGATGCCGGGCAATTTCTAAACCTTCGAGGGCTCGTTTTTCATGTTTCGAATTTTGGAGTGAATGTCGATTACACGACTGATTTTCTTTGACTGTGATATTTTTCTCTCTCCTGAGCCCTCGCATACTTCCACTGTATTCCCTTCCTACTAGTATAGGTGACAATGACTAGTTACAGCAGTGATCATTATACCCTTGACAACATTTTGAGAGAATTCTTCTTTATATATGTTCATATTTTTGCTCTATGCGAATGAAAATAGCACTGTTTTCCTTTTTTTGGTGATTCAAAAAGGGGAGAACCTGGCGACCAGATGATATGCCACCTCAAAATCAAATAACCAGCTCTTTCGACAAGGTCCTATACCGATGTCAGCGCAGGGATCAGTTCGGGCATCAAAAAGAGTCGACTCGAATCAGCCCCCGGTTATCTCCAAGAACCGTTACCGACTTACCTATCCCAGCCCGGAACTACTCGCGCATTACTTCAGACATGGGTGCCGTTGCACGCGCTCCATGGGTAGCGCAGCTCTTCTGGTGTTCCTTCTCGTCTCCTCCTCTTGTTCAGTATCATTTCACTCCGTTCAAATATTTTGAATTATGGCGCCTTTCCGCCATGCCGCGCTCGCGCCTCGCGCTCTTGCGCTCGTCGCAGCCTGCGACTTGCGACGCCAGTTCTCGTCCATCGGCCGTTCGCACCACCTCGCTCTCGTATTATGAGCGAATAAATCAAGTTATTTCACCAAGTTAAAATGTGCGTATCGCCTAATTATTCATCGCACCAGATGCCTCGATAAACATTCGGTCCTTCGTGCACCGGATCGAGGATCAGTGATTGATAGTGAAGTGGATGCGAGTGGATTCGCATCACCACGAGGCGACCGCATGGTGGGCATATTGATACGCGGACGGCAGTATCCTTGGGGGACCGGCGCCGACATATTCGGGACCTCCAGCAGCAGAAGCTAAGCTGATGACAACGGAGTGCCAGTGGAAGTGGCTATATTCTTGTTGGGCCATCTTCGAAAACCATCGTGGGCAGCCTACAATAACCAGTCCGGAGCGCAGGCTAGCACAAACGTCGCAACGAGGTCTCGAGTCACCGCACCCCAAGAAGACGATGAGAACGACCTGAAACTCGATAGAGTCACTGGGCAACGTGGGAGTAAAAGGTAATGCCAATTCTAATTATTATTTTCGATAATTGTTCCCTCAATTGGCCCTAACGAATCGTTTGAAATTGGGCTCATATCTTTAATCTATGATTATGAAGCGATTCTTTGGCTCGGATTTAGAGTAAATTTTGCACATTTTGGTGCAGGTTCTATTTGATTCGTACCTCTCTTTGCTCATGATCACGAGCTGGTCTAAATTTAGAGGTTACGAGTGCATATTTTGGATTGATTGGAATCTTCCAGAGATTGTGACCGTGTGTACGGCATGCGTTGGTGTGCGTGCTGCTTGGCGCTGGTGCTCGACCCCTGGCTACAGCTGGCCAGAGTCATCCGCAGTTA
>JAPYYZ010006308.1:0-11885 GCA_030522705.1 Eretmocerus eremicus | reverse complement strand
AATCTACAATTCAAATACAATTGTCTTCAAACTTACAATTTCTCAACTTGATCGCCTTTTCCGCAAAACTTAGCGAGCTCGTCAATGCCCTCCTCTTGAATGACTGTCGAGTCGACATCGAAGCAGACTGCGTCCGCTATTCTCCACACCATCTTCACCTCGTCCAGATTTGCCATTCTGTTTTCAAAATTTTTCAACAACATAGAATTAGTGGAATTTTAATGAGAATGAATTAATTGAAAAATTGAGTAGAGATAAGAATTTTTGCGCGAGTCAAGAATTCAACAGCTTATATACTGTTTGACGCGCGCGGTTGACCGCAGGAGGTCTACTGCTTGGTGTAAAGCTGAACGCACCATACAAGTGTTTTTCGTCATTTGAGTGAGTATTGGACTCGGCAAGTGTGAGAGTAAGTTTATTCAATCTCTCTCTCTCTCTCTCTCTCTCTCTCTCTCTCTCTCTCTCTCTCTCTCTCTCTCTCTTTCTCTCTCTCTCTCTCTCACTCCAATTAGATAGAAAGAGAGGTCCGCGCGGTCGGACCGCTCCGATCGGCTTAATTAATCGAATAAATCTAGTGACGCGGCGACGGGGGTACAATCATTCAATCGTGTATGTTTTGCTTGGACCGAGTAGCGCCTTCGAGTAAACGCTACCATTATTTTCCATTATCTACGGTTGTTTTGGTTTGACTGCTGAGTATATTTGATTCTCCTCATCTTGGGAATACGAAATATGGTCATTCCTCCTAATCTTATCATTTTTTTCTCGATCCAAATTTTTTTTCCGAGACTCAAGTATGAGGCCAAGCCGTCTTGGAAGATGAACATGCCTCTAGATCATTTCAAGTTGGAATTTCATCTGATCATTCATACTCCTCTGTTCTGAAGTTCAAGCTTTTCATACATTGATTGAGTTTTTGAGTCTCTATGAATATTGAATGTTAAAGTTTCTCCAAACTTACTAAAAATGTAGAAAAAATATCAGGTACCATGATTATGATAGTTAGTCTCGAATAGAACTGAATTATTTTTTTGATGAAAATGATGTAATTGGTAATCGAAGCAAAATTGCAAATAATGCCCTATCCCAATTGACCAAGGATCCATCATATGAAATTAGTCAAAATAAGCTCTTCCCACATGTCGCTGGATTTGGATCCGCGCGAAGCTCGATAGATCGTTGCAGTTTTAAACCACCCGCCGCCGGGCGGCAGCGTGACCTTGAACTTCAAGCGCGGCAGATTTTCAATGCCACTCGCTCGCGGCTCGGGACTCTGTAATCGAAGCCCGAATCCAACGTCTCACGGGTAAACAATCTAGCCGTGATCGCTACTCTAGGTAGGAACATATCGCTCGTAATAATACGATCGACAATTGTATTACACTCACTCGCGCGCGACAATACATCCGGGGCGAATAAATGATCCATCGATCCGTCGCGGCTGCGGGCACGTGTTGACATTGAAAGCTGCGGCCGCGCGAGAGAGCGAGCGAGACGCACAGAGGAAGTGCACGCGATCGACGCGCAGAGATGAGGAAATTTCGGATTTCGATTTTAAAAGGGTGTAATTTTGATGCACTTGCCTCCATATGCGAAAACGATTGCGGAAAATTGCCTGCATGGGCGAGAAGTCGTCGAGATTTTCGGCTGCATGGAGAAAATTTCCTTTGGAGCGATGCTGCGCGCCTGACGAACACTCGAGTATATTGGCCCACGCGCGGCATCTGCGATATCCATTCTCGGCCCGTGCGCGCGCTTCAACCGCGGCGGGGGGGAGCTTTTGCGCAAGCGCGCGAATTTATAAACATGTGACCCGCGTCACGTGTATAGCCGCGCGCGCAACAGCTGGCTATCGCATGTAAGGTGTAGATATCGAGTGCATGTGCGAATAAGCGGGTGTGTGGGTTTTCCGCGCACTTTTCCAATTTTCACGGCGATAGTGTGTCATGCGCAGTCTGCCAATATCTGGCATATGATGCTCGTATTTCGCCGACGAATTACAATTATTCTACTTTTGCGCATCTTCATTCTCATCATGAGCTTGAGCCATGGACAGTAGTTGTAAGCAACAAAAGCTATCGCGAGCGAAATGGATCGTGGCGGGCGCAGTAGTGAGTGAGAGCTTTGGAAAAAACGAGCGCGGTGCGATTTATGATTCCTCTGAAGCTACAAGTTGAGTGATTAATTTGCTTCGTCTGTTCCATTAATTATGTGTATCCGTGAGCTTTTTTCAATCAGCCAGTTTTATTACAACGCGCTTCAGATGTATATTCATTTGGTTATACTTTAATATCTAGTTGAGAATTGGGTAGGATAAGAATTCAAAAGTTGAAATAGTGTGACAATTCATTTTGCATCTCAAATGTGAATGAATAAAATCTCAATAATGCTTGATAAGCGGACTATTCCTTAGTTGGATGGGCTCTCTGTCTTCACCCTAATGGATAATTACACGATTAACCAGGCACGAAGAGTAGTCCTTATTACAATCCCACCCATATCGAAACGTGAAACGTTGACATCCCACAATCAATCATTGTTAACCGCATATCATCACGAAATTGCATCGGAAACTCGCAACAGAATACGAAAGACTATCGAACTCGACAGCGTGCGCCTCTAAAATCGTACGAGTTTATAGACAAGCCGGGAAAGGATGCTCAGAAAGACACCAAATTCAAGACGCACGCTACCGGCCAAATATTTCCAATAGCTCGGAAAAAGCTAAGCTTCGCGACGTCGGTAAAATCTACGATAGCCACCAGCCGATAAAGCCATTCCGGCTCGAATAATCCGCTCCCGCGGGGGGTCACCGCGTCGTTTTCCTCGCGCGCAAGACGTCGCATTTGTGTGTATTACGCCGACGACGTCGCAGATAACGACTCGTCAACGATAAGCTCTGCCGCGCCGCGGCCTGTCCATCTTCTATTTCGTCACTCCGGAGATGCATAATGCAATATATGCACAAGCTCGGCGAGGGGAAAAAAACACATCTATATAGCGTACGCACGCGCGAGCTTTTAACCGATTACCGATGTTCGCGGGGAGCCCGATGAGCATCGGAGCATGACGAAACGAGCAAGAATGCCCCCCTCGGACAAACACGCGATAGATATTTTTGAGCGGAGAATTTCCCACCGCGATAGCGGCTCAAGGATATGTAGGCGAGTGTGTTTTCTTTTTCGTCGGTCCCCGCGACGATGCGGTACCACGCGAGCTTGAAAGACCGGAAGTTTCCAATCGCTTTCCACGGTGTGATCGTAATGTATAGCCACGCGCCCGTGTTTTTTTCCGATTGGTTCGTCCGGTGGGGTTGAATTTGTCGTGGTTTTGAGGCAGTTTGAACATTCTGAGTCAACATCCTACTATTGCGTCGGCTATTATTAAGCGAATGTGTTCGATTATCGTTGACCTTTGTGAATTACTATTATCAATTGCGAGAACAGAGCGATACTTGTTACGGATGTGTAACGGAGATTCTTTATTCGAGCGATCCGAACTTTGAACTCTATACTTTGCCCGCTGCCAATCGAGAGGCATGATTCATGGCCGTGATGAATCTCTGGCTAATTAGAGGGACAGTTTTTCTTTGTTCTCTCGTGAGAATCTTGTACGACCAGAGCCCAATCAGATTTTTCAAAATACAAGTATGAACGTTAACATTTTCAAGTGAATATAATGGAGCACTGATCTCTTAAAATTGATAACATTATCATTTCATTCGTGAGATGAGCAAATTAGAAAGCGAGCATATTGCTGCGGAGGAGATGAACCAAGATTGTCAACAAATGATCACTGATTGGTGGAGGTGCCTTGAAAAATTTACACAGTTACACTATCGGTTGTATACGAAATTTCTTTTTCTTCGATCTATCGCTTTGAATTTGCTGAAATTGATATTTCTCCCTCTTCGCTTCACGGTGTATGAACCATTCATAAAACACGAAAATAGGCTTCTAGAACAATTGGTATCTGCAAGAGAAATTGTTGGAGAATCCATTACTGTCATTCGTGGATCTCGGCTTTATAATGTCCAACAATATTGGGGACGACGAGTGAAAGTTCACGTTTGAATGATTCTGTCTAGACATTCAAGATTGGAGAACATGGGGAAACTCTGTTAGAATCTCAACATTTTGACGAGGCGCATACTCATGACACAACTCTGAAATATGATAGAACGCTCTAGTTTATGGTATCGTCCAACCCTTTATGAAGCCGATCATCTTCCGGCATCGTTTCACGTTTGAGGAAATCTCGTATCCAGAGCGACCAGACTTTTGATCGTAAATTTTCATACGATAAAATAGATTCAAGAAAATTCGAGATTCAAGATAGTGAAATTGCTTCTCATACTATGTCAAGTACGCTCGAATGGAGAGATAAATTCTTTTGAATGCTTAGCGCGTTTCCAAAGCGTTTTCTTGAAACGTCCATCACGTGCAGTTTTGTTGAATCGTGTTTTCAGCTATCTATCAAACTGATAATTTTTAAATCTTGCAAGCACTTGGACCAATCATAGTGAGAAGATGGGTGTTATCTAATCGTAACACGGAGAGGCCGCAGGGGCCGATTGCCTCGAGAATACGATTGCCTGGAGCTTCTGCACAAACTCTTTCCCTATATTAACACTTTTGCTGCGGCGGCGTAATTAGCCTAACGGGTCTCCTGTCCGAGAGCGAAGAAACGTAAAATTTTTCATTCATCGTTGTTGAGCATTTTATGAATTGTTAAAGCAACATCTATTCATATAAATTACACGAACCTTTTTTGGGACACTAGCGGTTCATGCCGCACTGGAAAAAGTTCAACTCCTTCCAATGCGACGTGAACAAGAGTTAATGGCCCAATCTCTCAAATTTGCTCGAAAAAAATTTCGTTGGGAAATCCCTCTGTTCAACATAGGTCGAATTGTTATCCGAAGCTGAACACAGGGATTTCACAGTGCGGATAGTGGACTCCCTGCCTCTGGCTTGGGTTTTTCCAGGTGCGTAGTAAATTCGCAGACGCGCAACGCCCGATTGGCCGAATCACTTAAGATCGAGAACTTGCTAGAATTTTTGTTTTGTGTAATAAATTGGACCTGTATCCACACGCATTCTTTGAACATAATTTGCATGATTCATACCAGAATCCTATAAAGATCGAACCATTAACATGGCTCAGAAAAATTTGGGGGGATATCCGAGGGCGCTGCACCGAGGGAATGAAACAATGACGCGTCTATAAATTCACAACGTGCATAGGGATGACCCAAGTCAGTGCAGGGAGTTCACGATCCCGTACTGTAAAATCCCATGTTGGATAAAAACCCGAACTATATTCAACATAGGGATTTCTCAATGCGTACTGTGCTTTCACTAATCGGTAGTGATTTCCCAGTCATCTACCCGGGATTTCCCTGTTCCAGACAAGAATATCTCATAGGTATTTTTAACAGATATGGGCCACCGGTGACCCACACCGCAGCAAAAGTGTCAACTTCGCTGTAGTACAAATTATAAATAATGATTACCTGGGACATTCCCGAGTGTATTTTCCCTTCGTCATTTTGATGAGCCTCGATGGTGTAGCAACCAAAAATTTTGACGAAAACGTCTTTTGTGCCCGTTCAAAAATCTTGGGTGGAATTTCCTGAGATCTGGCAGACTGCGGGGAAGACATTCAGCTCGAGTCTGCAAGAGTAGAATTTTTATCAGTGCGATGATACTATTAAAGAATAAACATAAGTACAATTATATTTGAGTAATCTCATCATTGAGAGTCTTAAACGCCAGACAATCATTGGCTACTTCGAAATAAAAAGATTGAATTACGAATCAAAAGCTTTCCGATTTTATGAGGAAATTTGCAGATTTATTGACAATGCAATATCTGATATAGCTCAGCCTTGAGATTACCGCATACTTATTTCTAAAAGTCCCAAGACAAACATCCTGAGCTGAACAATGTAACATCTCGGAAGGCCGCGAAATCTCTATGCGTGTTTTCGAAATGTTCCAATCACGATTCGCCTCTGAATATCCAAGAGAATAATTTGGCAAGCCGTTCGGCTATTCAATTATCCAATGAAAGATCGATCGGCAGATTGGCCCGCCAGTCACGCGTAACGACTCGATCGAGCGATCTCGGCGATGAAAAACGAGCTTGCGCTTACTGGACGCAAGTTCTCGTTAATTCGCGGAAGCGCAGTTTGCGCGCCCCGACACTCTGGAATTCTGAATCGCGGCCAAGAGTAGCAAAATCCCGGAGGTCCGCCGTATAATCTCATCACCATACAACACGAGCCGTAAGCTCAGAGAAAACAATCGAATAAATCAGAGCCCCGCGCGGCGCGGTATATTTCGATCTCGTCGGCAACCTGTTGAAAGCTCAAAAACCGATCGAAGAAAAATGCGAGACAGTTATACTAACCTGTACTTTGGAAGACGATTCTCAGAGACGTTTGATCACAACTGACGGCTGCTTGGAGGCTGTTTTGTCACTGACTCGGGCACTGACTGGTCGACGCGGATTTTCGCTCTCTATTATATTAGCTTCGACGGGATGCGAAACACCACTCAATTATTCACCATCGTCGACGGAAACAACTGCGGATCGCTCAAAGCGCGCGTATATGAGAGCTCCTCGTGCTGTCCGGGTGTCCGTTTGCGGCAATTATGAGAGCTTCTCAGCAGAGTCAGCCGAGATATACTTAGATGCGCGCTCGTCAAGAGGGGCACGAAGTATAGCACCGATTGCCGATTGCCGCCGATCGGTATACTTGGTATCATAGTAGTAGTTACTCACTTGCGCACTCGAGAGCCGCACTGATCGATTCCGACAGCTGGTTCGACAGTTGACGAGAGTTGATTCGGTGCTTTTCCTCGTCGTGGATGTAAAGAGCGCGGGAATTATCTGCTTACTTTTGCAGATGAGAGAGCCGAATGGGAGAATGAGGTTCGTACTGGGAAAATCGCACAATGCGTTTTTATGATTTGCAGCGTGAATTTCTAGATTTTACGATTTGGTAACTGAGGACTGAGACCTCGCCTGCGACGAATCCAATATAGGAGAGAGCTAGGGAGGATGGATCGCACAAACAGTTGAATTCTTTGATGGGATTCATTCATATCCATCAGGGCTTTTTCTCTGACTCACAAATTTCATAAGTGTGAAATTTATCGGACAGATTGCAGTAACACATCGCCCGCTGGTTGGGAACAGACTTGCTCGAATATGAATGATTCCGTCGTAGCTGTGGAACTTTGGATCCAAAATTGGCACCGACGAGTCCAAGGTGAGAAAAAACTGACTTCCCTTAACATCAAACAATGGGAACTCAATAACGCTTTTTTATATCCTTTGATGATTCAAGAGGATAAAAAATAATTGCATTTCGAGTGACGTTTTAGGTCAGAGACGAAGCCAAAATGGTAAATTCTCACGAGGATGCAGAGACCACAGTTTTTACGGCCGTAGAATCGAAATATGCTATTGTGATCGTCTGTAAGCGCAAATGAAATTCAATGAACAGTACACGAAATGCGCACACACGATCAGAAATCATAAAAATGAACCGGAAACGAAACCGAGACTTCCTGCGTAGCGGCGATGCTTTAGGAGTGATTTTTGTGACGGAATGGACATTTCACCCACAATCTATTTGCTCTAGCTACCATTTTGATTAATACGGATAGTTGGCTGCTTACAAATTCGTCATGCCCATCAACTTTGAGAAATACTTTTTCCCTACGTGTAAGCGCTCTCTGAACATTTCAGAACGTGGGCACGCAATGGACAGGTGTCAAAAAATTATTGGTGAGTTACAGTCAAAATCTGCGCTCTTTCGAACAATTTCGACCTCAGGACAATTTAAGGTCATGTAAAAGCTCTACCTCACCGACATTCATTATAAATTCATTTAAAATAAAACAAAACAATAATCCGAAAAAGTAACCCCAAGCTGCCCTGCGTATCGGTAGGATGAACCACTGTGTAAAATTTTGAAGTGATCCGTTGAAAGCTATTTGAGTAATTTGAACTGTAGTGTAATTACAATATATTTGTTCTATAGTTCAAATTACTCCAAGAACTCTTAAAGGATCGCTTAAAAATTTTACACAGTGGTTCATTCTACCGATACGCAGGGCAGCTTGGAGTTACTTTTTCGAAGTATTGTTTTGTTTTATTTTTAATCAATTTATGATGAATGTCAATGAAGTAGTGCTTTACCTTCCTCTTAACAAACTTAATTTGATTTATCTGAATGTTAACTTCAAAATTCAGTCACTCCAACTCCGCAAAAATTGAATCCCAATAAGATCCATATTTGAGCTTTAGTTCAGAAACGCTTGAGCGTTGGCAAAAGCGAAGTTTAGATATCATCTTTTGCCACTAAAAGTAGACAATTCCCAAAGTTTCAGCCAAATACATGACCCGCAGGTCTGACACTCTCCTCGTGAGTTTGTGTCGTGAACTCTGAGTAAGACCGTGGGACATAACATGTAAGTGTATCGGTCTATTCAAATATAACTTCTATACCGGTTGGAATATCGAGTCCTATAATATCTGTTTTCTGAAATCTCTGAGGGAGAATACAGTTGATGGGCTTCATTTTGATACAAAGATTGTAACGATTTAAGCGGTATATGGTCGATTCTGCCAGATATAACTGTCTAATCCGATGTCACCTGTAGGAATTCATGGAAAATGAACAAGTACCCTTGGGTAGCACTTTTTTACAGTGTATTATACCGGAAAGTATATGTTTACGCAACAGTTTTGGGATCCAAAATTCTTCATCCTCTCGTTCAAGCGACTTGTATATGTAACCAAAATTTAAATATCACTTTCGTGGCACAAAAACCGTGTCCGGATGGGAATGTTCGTATCGTATTGCATTTATTCGTGTGGTAGCTCAACAAGATTACCTGAAAAATGTTTTCTTATCGTTTGTGTGCTGGAAAAGGTTACTTTGGTTCCATTTTCACTTTGGAACTTTTCCGTCACTGTTTTCCCCGTAACTCGCAAATGCTCGGATGAAACCTACTTTTATCTTATGCCATTTGAAAGCTTGAATTCTAGCTTTCAATTGGTGCCAAGTAGACCTCGATTGGACATTTTGGCTCAAAGTTATGAGTATTAGAAGGAGTGTTACAAAGTTACACCCTTTTTGGTACAACTTTGGAACGGGAGAAGTAATTTCTCAGATCATTGCTATTTCATTCGTATGCCAGATCAAATAAAGAAACACCTTTCATCAATGACCAACTGATAGTTGAGCCTCTCTAAGCTTTCGATTGGCGTGTTGCGAGTCCCGTTCGATAATTTTACATCCCATAACACTAGCTCTCAAATTCTGACTTCTTTTGTGTGAATTCATTACTGAGGGTGGATCTTTACGCGGATTGAGCTGCTGAATCCGAATTCGTTCAGTTGACGTTTCACATTTTGATGTAGGACAGTGTAATTAATGTTTGACTTCTCCAACGGGTTGGACTCTTGTGCAGACCCGCGAATCCTCGTCTTGAGAGTCAGGAAAATGCCCAAAATCTCCAAGTTTTGGCGAAATCACCGATATCGGACTCGAGGATCTATATATGAGCAAATACCAAAATTCGGGTCATTTTCTTCAAAGAATTTTCTTCTTCAAAATTGAAATATATTGCTCTTGAGCACATATTTTACCGTAAATGGGCCGAAAAAATGTGAAAAAAAGCCGCGTTACCATTTTGATAATATCGTCCTGTTTTCTGGTTACCATCCTCATGGCGAAGTCTCCCAAATGAGTCACATGATCATTGTCATACCTTCTGAGCTCATTCGCGTCAAAATATATGCTCTAGAGCAGTGTGCCTCTATGTTACGGGGAAAAATGAAAATTTGCGGAATTTGCCAAATGAGCGGGATTTGCTCGTAGAAACTAGCAATAAAGCCGGCGATTCGTAGAAGTATGTTTTATGGTCCAAATCATCGTTCTCAAGTAAACCCAATGGATTTTCGATCTTATTGTTTTTGTGCCTCCCAAAAAACCGCTTTCTCAGCTCGAGTTTCGCGGAGACTTTTTTCACTGTTCTTCTTCTCATTTCAAGAGGCCATGAGGCACATTACCCACAGAACACTGAATTGGAAGCTTTTTTCGTGTAGAATGAGATGCATTTTTCAGAATGACGATTTCTTCAACACCGTGACTATGTTGATAGTTACAACACAGAGAAAATAAGTTACATAAAATCTCAATACGCGGTGAAGAAGTGTGATGACTTTGTTTTATTGACAGGAACACCTTTGGGCGAAAATTATATGATCAATCAACGTGTTTTAAAATTGTCATTGAATTTCCAGACTGATGGGATAACCGCCGTCAAAGTTGTCGGTTAAGCCGTGCGATTACTCGTCTTAATAGCTACAAGTAAAAAGTCGATTTTGCCTTTGTAATTTGCGTGATTTCAATCCCTTGAAGAAGAATCTGGCCCCCAAAATGCTAACTGGCTGAAGATAGAACATGATTGACGAATGATCAGCATGAATTGTAAAATATTAGCGCTGCATGGTTATCTCTAGAGCGTCGAATAGGCCAGCTACACAAAGTGTCCCGAATTTTGAGATTTGCCCATATAAAGGTATCAATAGGACCCATGTTATCTTGAGGTGTTTTTGAAAAATTTTTAAACGAGCTGAGGTATACCAACGAATAAAATTCGTTGGGTATACGTCGATATCAATCGTCTGAGAGCCGAGCAATCGCAATTTTACGAGAAAAAAGGCATTAGTAGATTTTCAGCAAAAATGCGTTATACATACTGTTAATTTTCGTGAAATTGTGATGATGAATTTAATATATAGGAATGTGATGTACCACAGCCTATTTCGAAGGATTTTCGATGAAATCGGAGGTGTTTTCAAGCACACCATGATATTTTGCTGATAGCAAAGCATTACAGAACCATGCTGTAGATGTGTAAAGGTCAGCCTTCAAGGGTACACGTTCTCGCGATCTCGTGAAATGTCTTTCTTTGATTAAACGTGATTAGCCCATAGTCGCATGTACTCCAGCTCATTTCAAAGGTCTTTGAATGATCTTCAAAATGAAGTAAAGAGCGTAGAGTAATTGAATCATGCCAGAGGTGAAGCTGCCACAAATTAGGTGGGCCGTGATGGTTTCAACTACTTTATTTTCCTGACTGGCGATGACTTTCTAAATTTTTCGTGGCCTTGCATTTATGCTTTAACTATTTCTTCGGTCAAACGTGTTGCAAAAATGGAGTATGTGATATTTGATAAAGTTGAGCTTCTCACATTAGCGGGATCAGTTGAAATTGTGTCCATGTTTTATTTTTGCCATAACTTTCAAATCAACTGTCTCTTATTTTTAGCAATCATTTCAAACTTTAAGTCCAACGTTTGAATTTGGATTAGCAGATTGGATCGGATTGACGTGCGCTCTCTCGACCGAGAATTGCAGTCGGCAGGCAATTTCGTTCAAAATACTTTGGGCTGCAATTTATTATCAAATCCCAAATTACCCAAGCATCAAGAGACGAGATTATTTTCGGATCACCGAATAATCGAACCAATTCCTAAGCAGAGCCTAAAACCGCAGAAAAGTCGAAACGCACAAAGCTGAATACGCATCCATGAAAACCATTGTCCGCGATCGATCTGGCTCGCTCCTTTTGATTAATCAGCCGATACGGAACCGTTGGTCCGCGCAACGGCGTCCGGCTATCAAATTTCGTTTATCTAGCGAGCCTGCCAATATCGTGCGTCGCGGTCACCCCTCGAGCACCGAGCCCACCTCCGCGCATCCCCCGCGGGCGCAAACAATCATCCTCCCCACGGCGACTCGCCACAATTATCCTACTTCGGACATCGCTATCAAGTATTTCCTCCCCCATTCTTTA
>JAPYYZ010006305.1:0-11152 GCA_030522705.1 Eretmocerus eremicus | reverse complement strand
GCCAGAAGCACAAAACCCTCATGAAAAATCTGAAAATTTTTTTACAGCTAGATTTCTATCTCACAAAGTGAAAAAAAATTTTTTGAAAATTTTTTGAGACAGGGTCAAAAAAGATATTTGGCATGCCATGATTTTCATGTGTTTTGGACTCTGAGACCATGTGGGGGGCTTGAGGAACTTTTTAAAACCACATGAATGATAGGTTTTTTGATTGCCTTCTAGATGCTTTTTGAAAAATTGAAATCGGTCGAGAAGGAGAAAAGTTATAAGCAAAATACTGAAGCAATGTTTCATTTTTGGGTTTTTTGGTAAAATCACTTATATACGCGTAGCCGACGCAAAAAATTTTTTTCGGCCCAATAAAAATTGCTAAAATCATGTTCCAATATATCTAACTGATTAAAAAACTTTGGGAGGCAAAATAAAAATGTCGGGAGGAAACCATTTGAAATTGACGTGGACGGCCTCTACTTTGAATTGCATGTAATGAACATGCATCGAATCCAGGACGATCATGCTTGGGAATTTCCTCAAACTCATGCTTACAGGTAAAGTGTTCCATGTAAAAAAATATATAATGTGAGGAAATTACGGTAGGGGGGAGATGGAATGAACCACTACAATGCACACAATGTTGCTTCGACTAGGTCACTTTGACTGCATTGCAACGGCGCGCTCAATCAATTATTGATCTGAACATCTAGGCTTAACGTAGCGATGAAAAATGTCAGTATTTACAAAACAAAACAATAAAAAGTTGAAACTCGAGAAGTAGAAATTGTTTTTTTATCAAATAGAAATTTCCAAGGAGGCGTTACCTTGAGCAAGTTTGGACGCGCAGCATCTAACTCCAGATCCGCTGCCGACATCCATTCATTTTTTTAATTCTTTTTTTATATCAGAAACGCCACATTTTGAGTTTAACATCTGAAGGTGATGGTAAAGTGTTTTCCGCTCATCCTATGAGTCTCTAAATTTCTATTCGGACCCGTAGAAACTAACTCACCCCAAGTTCACGAGATATCGATTCATCTCGAACCCCAGGAAAGGTGCGTCTGTTGTGGGTCCTACTTACACCTGCTCAAGTTTGTCCTTCTAAAAACTTTTTTCCTATCTTATTTGAAACTCAGCCTCCTTTTTCGAGTATTCCAAATCTCGGACTTTTACACAAACTTCCTGAGATACGGCTTTTTTTACCAAAAATTCATGAAATGTCATTTTAACCCAACTCCCTACGATGAAGTCTTTTCACCCAAAGTTCTTCAGGAAGAGCTTCTCTTCAAAAACTTCCCGAGATATGGCTTCATAGGCTGATTTCTAAAATAGGAATAAAGTCATTCCAAACTACGTTCAGACGATCATCCTGTGATGGATTCACTGAATAGAATGACTCTACTAGGGGTTCGGTCCTCTTCTCCCAAATCAAGATAGGACTCTTCATTTTCTCACGACTCAAGATAGGGCTTTTTGATTCTCAAAAGTTGAAACAAATACCAAATCACATTCTGTTTCTCGGCAGATTGAATTTCTTCTCAACCCCCCATTCACCTCCTCCTCCCCTGTCCGCTCGGTCAGGAAAGCCACCAACACAGATAGCGCCACAAGGGTGCGATACACCCCAGTCATTCGTCGATATACACAAATGCTAGACTCGAAGGAGTCGAGTCTTGAGATGCGGGTACCTCGCGATCCATTGGAATAAGTACGTCCCGAGTATAAGAGGGCAAAGGATGCTGTGGAAGCTGCGACGACGGAATCGACAGAGCACGGGGTGTACAAGTAACGAGAGAAAGAGAAACGTAGAGAGGAGGCGCGACTCGCATTCCAAGAGCAGCCACGAGAGCCGGCTTCATTATTTTCTCGTTATAAGTTTGCGAGGTTGGGGGCTGGGCCGCGGCGCCGACTCGGCCCGTTGTCGTAACATTGTTAGCGCGTACGCGCCGCGAATCGTTATGAGGCGGCCCACTTCCTCAGCCTTCGCTGTGGTATAACACGGTAGTAACCCATGCATCTCTCGCACCGTCATTATGGGCAGATATCCGAGCTGAAGAAAGCGCGACAGGCTGTCTCGGCGAAACTAGGGCTTGACTACTTATTTCGAGGATGCCCGATTAATTGAATGACCTCAGGCTGTGGAATTTCAGGTCCGAGATTTTACTTTCTGCACATCCTTTCCACGAGCCATAACTCGCAAATTGAATAAAATATTGCAATCTTAGGCTGTTTACGGCGGCATTTGAATCATACTTCGGAGCGTGAATTTGTTAGAAACATATATGTGGGATTCTCGCGGGATTAGTAGTGCACAAGTATTTCTCTTTTTCTCACTTGTGCCTGGACTCATGAATGTTATTGAGAGACGATCGGGCCAATCCAGCGATGAATTCAGGACTACGTAAAAGACACTATATTAAAACACATTTTTCAATATTTCTTTGTGGCTGCTCTTACTACCTAAGTCGGAATTAAATAAATTGAGATTTTATCGATCAGAAACCAAGATGTTTTACCGTGACATATTCCAGCAAAATGAACCAAAACTTTTATCTCTTAGTGTTACAATGCAAAACATAATTTGTGCGTTTCTTTTACAAATTGTGAAACCTCTGACGACTTTTATCACAAAAATGCCACTCTTGACTAATATAGACGCTTGAACATAGTCCTGAGCCTGATTGAGTACTAGAATTGATTGTTTTCCAGCTACAACACAGGAGGTCTCGCTTTCTGAGCATTGTGAGAGTGATGGATCCTTGTTCCGGCGGAAAATTTCGAATAATCTTCATCTTGGAAAAACCGAGCCAAATTCATCATCTGAATACGATTTTTGACTGAATAGAGAATCACCAACGATTTGCCATGGCCTATTACGGGTAAGAAATAGAAAACGTATGAAGATTCTCCGAGAAATCAAACCCGGATTACTTGTTTCAATATGAGTCCGAACTGTAATGAGTTTTGGGAGGGATGATTTTTTTTATTTACGTGATTGTTAGCCTCAATCCTTGAATTTTACAGCAGCACTCGTATGCTGAGCGTTTTTCGTTCAGAGAGAAGGGGGAGAGGGTACTCCTGAGATGACTCATCATTGGGAAATGCATATGTTCAGACAACAGACTTATCGTGAGAGACGCATTCCTCGTATAGAAAGTCCTTGAAAATCTTCCCTTCACCTAAAAAGAAACAATAAATGCTAGGATGGCTGTATTGAGAGCTGACGTAGGGTCCCTAGAAGGGGGTCATGACACGGTCCAGGGCAGTCATTTTTTGCCCAACACTATTCACTATACCTATACCTACGACTCGTCGATATTATGTAATGAATAACATGGGGCGTGAGCAAAAAATATCGAAGTGAAACCACCGTGTCTTAACCCTCTTCTAGGGACCTCCGCTGACGTGGATTGCTACACCTCTAGCGGCGAAAGCGACGACGACTATTATTAGATTACATGCGTTAGATACAGGCAGCGCCAAAAATGGTGGATTTGGAATTATTATTGGCTAGATAATTTAACACGATTGGGGTACCTTGGTCAGAGCCCAATGGTAAGACGTTGATCACAAAATTGGCAAACGACGATTGTTCAATCGTGGTTCACGGCCATGTCGATCGAAAACTATAAGTGCGATCCAGACTGCGACATAATCAGCTCTGGCAGAGACGCAAAATGGGAAAAAGACAAGCCGATCGATGGAGTCGGGATGATCCGGATCGCACACAAGACGGCCACGTCGCGCCAGACAGCGCTCTTGCATCTCTATTGGCAGACGAATCTCGCTGGAGGCGAATCGTTCGTTCGCGTCAAGCGCATACCACGAAAACCGGCACACAACAGCTTCACGTCCAAACGTCTTTACTTCGGTAAATCAGCCTCCACCAAACACATTGACGTCTCTTGTTTCCTGTGCCCTCTGAGACCCGCCCAACCTATCGGGTACTCGATCTTGTAAATAGCAATGTGTAATGCGCCCATCCCGTTGTCAATCAGTGCCGTCGTTGTTCCCTTTGGGGACTCACAAAATCATGCGTTTATTCCTCCCTGGGAGAAGTAGCTCCGATGAATAAGTTAACCCCAGTCCATGGTACTTGAACTCTTTTCCTCTGTGTAATGTTTTTCTGCCTTCATGTTCTTCCTCTTACCCAAGCAGAGGACTCGAATGCGGAAAGAACGATATACCTCCTCACCAAATCACGACGGATAAGGTAGAAATTAGTCATTGACGTACCAATATTGTGATGTGTAGATTATATCGACTCCGAAACCTTGAGACCGGATGATTAGTTCAATATAGAAGACCGATGATTTTCGATCATCTTTCCATCAGTGGAATATGCATGAGAACACCGTTGAGTATTAAACTTCTGGGTGCTTCATCCGTTTTTGAGGTCGCTTAATCTGAATTCAAAGTCAGTTCCCTGCAATCACATCGGTATCCTCACATAACCTCAAATACCATGATTTGTTAGGAGAGTTCGGAGCTGGTGATGAGAATACTTAGACTGCATATTTTTTGGGCTGCTGATTTCAAACTTAGCACTCAATCAACCACAGCAAGTCTATCCATTATCATGTAACAACCACGATTTGATAGGAATTCCTGGAGTCAGCATACTCACATAACCTCAAAAGAAATGTGCTTCAATGAAAGCACTCGTACCCAATCATCGGACTACACTACCGTAATGTTTTGTAGATACCTGATATCAAATCTGGAGTTGTTTGAGATCTGTGAGTCAATCTTTGGCATAACCTGAAAAACTCCAATGCTACGGGTTAGAAGAGATTGGAATTCCACCACCCAAGTTTGGTATTAGGAGAATATGCTCAGATAACGTCATAGTCGGCAAAATGCTTCTAGTTTTCGCCACTAGGTGGCTACCCAATCTACCCCCAAGAAGAAAAGACATCGGCACCATTCAAGAGGGCTGAGCAATAGCAGCATCACTAGTCGACTTCTACATTCCTCACTACACTCTCATGCATCCTAATGAACATGCAACTTACTATTGAGAAATCAGATATCTGTTGTTATGCCGCGTGCGTCTTCGCCCACGGCACCTTGTGGTGACGGCAGGCAACGGGGCAATCCCGTTATCTCGCCAAATCCACGAACCACGGCTGGATACCGTCATGGCAGACGCATCGCAAGTGTTCTACGATGCAAGAGGTGATCCTCAGTATCGGCGGCTGGCCAGGGTGAGAAAAGCGGATCCGCAGTCGCCGTCATCCAGCGACCGCAGTTCCACATCAGTTGGTGACTTGGCTCATGTGGGATCCAATGCGGTAGGATAATGCGGTGGGGCGAGCCCATGCTGGCCGATTTCTGTTGGATGTCAGAATTTTGACGGGCTGAGACCAAACTGACCTCGAATTCGGATTCAGCGACCTCAAAAACATTCAAGTGGCGAAAAACTGAGATATTGATATGTTCCGATCTTACCAGCTCCACACACCCACAAAAATCATGGCTTTTTGAGATTATGTCGAAATCTCGACGTGCTGTGACCAAATTGGCTCCGGATTGGGATTCAACGAGACCAAAAGTGTACAGATAGCGGAAAAATCATGACGTTAGAATGGTTCGACTCTACCAGCTCCAAGCACTCCTGTAAAATCATTACTTTTTGGGGTTATGTTAGAATCTCGACGCGTTGGGACCAAACTGACCTCGGATTCAGATTGAGCGACCCCAAAAACGTACAGATAGCGCGAAAACATGGAGTGATGACCAGCTCCGAGCATTCTCACAAAATCATAGTATCTCGAGGTTATGACAAAATCTTGCCGCGCTGGGACCAGAATGACCCAGAATTCGGATTCAGCGACCCCAGAAATATAAAGTAAGTATAGTTTCGGAGTTACGTTAGAACTTTTTTTTATGTGGCTGTAGAATACTTCTCAGCTTGAGTTAGAACTTTTGATGCATAACAAATTGGACGTTCTTTGCGATCTAGAAGATGGCGAGCTAAGATTACGTCAAGCCCAATCGGAGAAGCGTCACAAGTTATCTTTAAAGGCCAATTAGGATCATGGTGCATAAGCACCTCACTAGATGCTAGCATTTGTTTCGTTTTTAGGAAAGCTTCATTTCGTTCCGGAGTCCTTTTCCATTAAACATTTTTGCGGAGCAATTTATACAATGAGCTTATATACTTGCACTATTTTTTCACAAATCTTGTGAGAAAATTTCTCGATGGACTAAACAATCTATCTCCTTTTCGGATTTCTTTCGCAATGCAAATGGAACTGGGCGAGGCTTACGGAAATTTGCCGCTGATTTCAGCAAAAATTGGGTTAGCCGAGTGCGATAGTGTTCGATGATGAGAACCGGTTGTTTAATAAAACGATGTTGACTGTAATGTACTTGATTATGAAAGATATTGCTTGAGCTCGGATATAATTCATCAGATTAAATGTTGAGAAGGCTTTGGTTTCGACAATTTCATATCATTCAAACAATTCTATAGTATTCAATAAGAAATGAAGATGAGATTTTTTACGTTTGCAAACTACCAACACCTTCAAGATTTCCATCAAAAACAATAACGTTGTGGAATTTATTCAAGCAATATTTGTGCTAAATAATCAACAATATATCAAGCATAACTATAACAGCAGTTGAGGATGAAAAACGTAGTTTTCTACTTCAGACAGAACGATTTCAAACTTGGATAAGAATTTTCTCGCACAGTTACAGTAAGATTCCAATTGGATTGCGGCAGACTGGTGGTATTGCAGAGACTGTTTCGAGAGGTCCACTCGTTCTCCAAAAATTTAACATTGGGGCCGAGCTAGGCCTTTCGCGGTTAACGGCTCAAGCTCTTGTGCATTCGATCGATGATGAATCTCGTAGAGGCACTCAGTCTCCGTACATACCATTTGAGTTCATCGTGTAGATTGAGTCACCATAAACGTGAGTAGCTTGTTGACTGCCTGACAGCTCAGAAAGGACAGTAGTATTCTTCTCAGTTGAATTATTTATAATTTACACTTGAAGAGCACTGCTCAAGGCATTTTCTTCCATTTATTGTGGTATTCCATTGAGGACTTCTGCAATCTCTGCCAGTGTCCCATTCCTTTTTTCTGCAACTCCGATAGTCTCGTCTGAGATTTCTGAAAGAGAAAGCATGCAATTCTGTAAGTACTAAATCCGAGATAGAAACTCATGGTGAAGAGAACTTGGAAATTGGAATGACTAGCGAAGATCTATTTTTGTAGGCGAGGTCACTTCAGCAATTGTAAATAATTGTGAATAGTGTGGGAAATTTGTATTTGAAATTTTTTATAGGAATCGGAAATAATCGAGAAGTCAATTTGAGTATCGAGAGGGAAGCTCGTGATGATGGGTAGTTCAGAATGTCAAGTAAGAGGTCAAGTCTCTAACGACAGGCGTTAGAAAATAAACTTTAATAATGAACTTCCTAACAAATGTAAAGAAGAATCTAAATGGTATGACAGGGAAGTGTTCAATAATGAAGTCACGAAGGATGGAATCAGAAGTAGTAGGCGATATGGAAGGAAGGAAAGAAATAGCTAGGAACGGAACCGCTTCCAACGTTTTGTACCGTGAGGTATACAGATGCCCTCGGCGCAGATTCTTTCTTGGTGGTTTACAGATTTTCTTCAAGTTTCTTACTCTGCTTTGTCTCGGATTGTCTTGGATTTTTCTTTAGCATACTCACTGAAGTGACCTCTTTTTTCTCGGACTCGTCAACGCTATCAATCGTCATGCTCCACAAGATTTCACATTTCTCGTTCGATTTGTGGCCTCATCTCAGGCCGGATGAATTCCGACGTATTTCATTGCTGAAAGGGGCGCGTCTCTCCCCCTTGGAAGATCCGGAATCATCACTTGGCGAGGCTTCTGTTAGGCTTTTGTCTTTCTTTCGAGTTTCGGAGTGCAAGAGAGCAAATTCACTACCGTTTTATCGTTGTCGCTGAGCAGATTAACGTTGTTCACGATACTTATTTTAATGCCTATATCTTGCTTGATTCACGTCCGAAAGATTCTCTCTTTGCACTGCAATACTCCTCAGAATCGATTATGATGTCCCCGTCAGTATTGTTCTTGTAGAGGCTAGCTATCTGAGGCTGCTCTCCCAAGCTTGCACTTTGTGAAAAAATACCCGAGTTTCCTGCAACGTAATGAAAGAAAGTACAATTGAAAATGGGAAAATTTCAATATGAGGATGAAAGTTTAAATCCAAAAATGTACTCACGTTCTCTTTTTTTGTCTTTATTCTCAATTTGTCCTCCCTTTTCTTCTTTTTCACTCCCATCTTCAGAATCGTCCTCCTCTTGAACACTCGCCTCTTCTACCTCTTTCATCTCCTCTGACTCATCGCTCGACTCATCTTCTCCCTCAATAATTTGTATTAGTTATTTTTGTTTCTCGTTGAGCACCTTCCCACTTTTCGCATCATTCTTAACTCGACTTTTCTTGTCTGAGCACGCCTAGAACACCCAGAAAAATTATAAAATTCATTGTAAATACTTGTAAATAATGATTATAAACCCACATAGGATTATAGATTTGAATTTACATAACTTGTGAATACCAGTTATAAGCGCACGAACAAATCGGGTATTCGACTTCCAATACTTGTCATGATCAACCAGAAACATTGATCGTAGATACTCACTTTTATTACTTGCTGCAAAGTTTTTCCCAAGAGAGGTAGTTTTGCTAGTTCCTTCATGATTTCGTTGAAGTGGCATTTCCCATCCCTTTCTTTGTTCCTGGTTTAGTCCATTTTCCTCTAGCTAGCGTCGGCCACTTCAACATATGGACGGCCCTATTCCGAAACGAAACAAACGCCATTTCAACAATATGACAAAATCGAGTTGATTCCTCATAGAATCATGAGATCAGTAATGATTAATTCCAAAGATCCTTTCCGCATCTCATGTGAGAGCTATCTAACTACATTTTGCTCAAGGAATTTCACCGAACGGCCATCCCTCGACTGAATTATCTATAACTAACCAATGCGATTTTCTGACGGTCAAGATGGCGTTCGTTTCGTTCTAGAATGGAGCTGTCCATATATCCTAACACGAACTCAGCCTGTTCCGTCGTCCACGGAGAAACTGATCCCCTAGAATTGAATGATTTCGTAGATAGAGATTCAAAGTTTCAAAAATTCATAATTTTACTAGATTTCACATGCTCAACTCACTCCTTGGATTGTACTTTCCCCTTGTTATTCGATGCCATCGTCAGCTCTAGTCTTACTGACTTGATTTTTCGTAAACGTTTGCGCTCGACCGTCACTGCGATTCGATTCGAGAATCCCGCACGACGTGAACAATTTGCTCATTCATTGAGCTTCAGTTTTTCGCTTGTGCTCGAGAAGCCTCAATTTGTTGTAACGAGTAATTCTGCGCTTCCAAGGAATGAAATCTCATTCCGTCAAAACGGGAATAGCTTAGCCTTTTCTGATTGAAATTCAACGTGCTTTAGCTCAATTTCAAGCTCGTGTGATGAGCTTCACAATGAGCTAAAATACGTTCGGAATCATTGAATTAGGGCAGAGTCAGAATCTTTAGAAGCCCAGATAAGTCGAATAGAGTACAATTACATGTAAATCAATGGGAAAACTCAAATATTGCTCCATCATTCCCATTTAAATCTAGAAGCAGATCCCATTTCGATGGAAACTGATTCTTGGTTGAAAGAGTACGACTAAAACGATCCCGCAGTCAGTTTTTCACGTCAGTTTTGGAAAATTATTGCACGCTCCAAGAGCACCGTGAAGAGTCACGCTTGGAACATGCCACGATATTGTCTTTTTGGGTATCCATAACTCCCTGCACCCTAAGCTAGACAGATTACCCCCCCCCCCCTCCCCCCCCCAAAAACTATTGTGCCATCTACTTTTCTACAGAACACTCTATGAAGAAATAGTAGAATGGGTTTATTACTTCATTTCCCGTGATTACCGACCCTGTATATCCCATTCTGCAGATTCAACTGAATCAACTATATATTGATTGATTCATTAGCATTACAATATTGCAGTGCATCAACTATCTCGTCGCTCAAGTAACTACTTGAAAATATGAAACAACTCACAATTGAAGAGTACCTGAGAGCTTCTGACTCGTCATTTTGCTATCTCTGTTGAAAGAGTGCAAAAATGTGTAGGAATAGTTCAAATTATCTGAGAAATATGAAGAATTACATCCGCAAAATTGAACTTTAGGAACCCCAAGGTATGACGAGCGACTCTTTCTGAAGTTGAAACACTGTTTAAGAATAATTCATCGGTTCAAACTCCATAGCGATACAATAATAATCATGAACATGAGCTTGTAAGTATGCATAAATATATTAATCGTGATGAGAATCACGAAAATACGTTTCTCGCTTTATCTTATCACACGCTCAAGGCCATGTCGGAGCCGTGCAAGTGTCTGCATGGAACGCGCTCCCAGATTCCTCAAATCCCTTAGCAATTTGGGTCAAGAGAGGAATAGATGCGTGTAGATTTGAATGTATAAAACGTTAGTCTACTTCTCTTTTGGTCCGAATCGCTGAGGTGCTCAAAAAATCTGGGGTCGCCCGGAGAAAGTTATGCCCGATAAATATGTTCGCGTATAGTTGCGTCATGTGTACAAACGCTCACGGTTTCCCATTTTTCATCGACATCTTAGCGATTTGGACCATAAGAGGGGAAGACGATTGTAGATTCGAGTGTATAGAATCTTTGACAACTCCTATTCTGTTGAAATCACGAAAGGATTCGAAAATCGTAGGAACTGCTATCTATGCGGCGGCTGCATGGCTACGACAACGCCTTAATGTTATCAAAAATCCCCCGTCCTACCACTGTTACATTGAGAGGAACGTTCTGTAATTAAAAGACATATCGCAATAGTGTGAATACTTTAAGGGCTCACAAGGAGAGGACCAGGAGAACGCGTTACCAATGCCCACCAAAATTTTTTTACAGTCTTGCATCACTTACAAGGGGAGACCACACCCTTCGGGTCACCAAATCTGACCAAAATTTTTTTACAGACTCGTACCACCTAGTATATGAAGGATCTAGAGTATCTCTGTCAAATGGGCACTCTGTCCAGAGATACAGCCATAGACATTAGCATTGCTAGTATATCTATATATACAGCTTTTTAATACAGGC
>JAPYYZ010006304.1:0-17044 GCA_030522705.1 Eretmocerus eremicus | reverse complement strand
ACTTCGAGTTTCTCAGTAAAAAAGCTGTCCAAATAAATTCATCACATTCCAGCAATCAACGCCCGTCTCTCAGCCCCATTTGAAATTCGTTTAGAAGAACGAGGTCGTTCCCCGTACTCACGCTGCTCACGCTCAGTCTCAAAGAACACGGGGCAAAGAGTCGTAATTCCACGGATTGAAGCTGTTCGTTGTTAAGAGGACCACGCTGCGTCTCGCGTTCGTCAACCACGCGCTTCCACCTGCATTTACGGAACACTCTGACACTCGAGTTTTCTTAGTGACTTGCGTTTCAGGACTTTCAGGAGGTGCTGGCGCTTCACAGGTGCACATGTGCAGGTGTCGGGAGGGAGGCAGACGCAGCGAAACAGTCTGCGGCGGTTTCGTTCGAACGCGGCCCTTCAGCCAACGGATTGCGTCTGCTCGTAACTCGAGCATCGTGCAAACAAGTGCGCGCCTCAGAAAATGCGGGCTACCGAAGACGCGATACGCGACGCTAGAGTTACAACTCCCTTCGCACGTGTACAACAAAAGGGGGGCGGAGGTCCGGGAACGAAAGCGAAACGAGGGCAGGTACTTTTGCATCGCGCAAGAGATACACAACAAAGGGCGTGATGCGGTAGCGCGTCCGACTTACACAAAACGGCTACGCATCGCAACAGCTCAGCGGGCGACAATTTGATCCTCGCGAACATGTCTCGGTTCGTTGTCTGGACACTTCATCACTCGTTATGCAGCCTCACCCGTGTCTCGCGCCCGCGGGGTCACACAGAAAAACATTGGGCACACGTGATATCACTGCAGGCAGCGGTGAGGCTGCACCTCGCGGCACACGAAGCCCGCGCACGTCACTCGATAATCGGCCGGCACGGCGTCGTCGGGCACGGGTCGTCGGCCGGCGGCCGGGCTCGCAGCTGCTCGCGCCGCAGCTCCTCGCGCGGAAAGTGGTGCAGTGCTGCAGCGGCGGCCACGGCTGCACCCGACCCGGGCTCCGGCTGCCAGCATCGGCGCCCGCCCTCCGGGGGACGGAGTCGGTCCCGCTCGCACGACGCGCACCTCGGCACGCACTCCGGGGCCCGCTGTCCGGCCTCGCCGCAGAAGACACACGCGGGGCGCAGCTGTCGGCGCGCTTCGAAAACGTTCTCGACGGCTCGGCGGCGCGCACGGGACTGAGTGCGCGCCGCGTCTGGAGAGAGAGAGGCTGCGCGGTGCCCCCGCCGCTGCCGCCGCCGCCGCCAGTTCTCCGAACCCCTACGTCTCTCGCGCGTATCACTGTATAGAATGCGGGAGGAGGAGGAGGAGGAGGAGAGCGGCGCGAGCCCTGGCTGCCGCCTCGTGCCCGGCCCTATCCTATTATGCTGCCCCCTCCGCTCGCGCGAATATATACGCGCACTGCCTCGTTGCGCCGTGCGTCTGTCGCGCTGCATCCGCGCGTATACGCACCTCCTGCAGCCGCACCTTGCAGCTTCTGCACCGGCTCTCTCTCTCAGCACGTGGCGAAGCGCAGCTGCCCGCATCTCGCTGGGTCGCGAGCGCACGCGGGCGGATCAATTCGCGATGCAACGGAGCTGGCGCGGGTGAGCGAGGGCCAAGCGGACCCTCTTCCCCGTAATACGAATCGGAGAGGCTCGCGATAGAGGAGGCCGCATCTCGCGCTGTTTACCTCCGCGATGGAGCTGTGGGGCGCTTTATTATCCACTCGTCGCGAGCGCGGCGATGTTGCGAGCGCCTAGCCCATCTCGCGCACTCGAGATATGGAGAGAGCCGAGGCACTACTCTCCCTAATCGACGCACATTCGATTACGGTACGCGCCTCTATCCGAGAGCAATCCTTTTACAGCTGCGCCCAGCCGACCCGATATTCCCGATATCGTGCCCGAGAGCCATTATTAATTCCTCTCGGTGAAATTCTCCAACGGCGCGAGCTTTTTGCGCGAGGCCCTCCTCCACGCGGCTGCCCTGCTCCGATTCGATCTGAAAAACTTGCGGAAACGCCGAGCGCCGAATCAGCCCAAAACCAATTCGCGTACTCCTACTTCACTTACCTATCTATCCTATGTAGCAAAACTCGATAATTTTGATGGAAATATTGAGATTGGTTCTGCGGCGAGAGAGCGCGTTGGAATCTACTGCTTCTGCCAAAAAATCTAACGAAAAAACGTTCCCACTTCGTTCTCCGAACCCATCACATACCGATTCCGCGTGTGGATCTCAAAATATCTTTTCAATACACCCGCGGATACGCGCACTCGCCCAATTTTTCTGGCTGACTCTAACGATCGAACTTCAATTCAATGCGTCAATGCGACATAGGAAAAATCTGGATAACAGGATTTTTAACAAATACTCGTGCGTATTTGCATGTATCTGAACTCTGGTTTCCAACCTCTTACTTTCAAACGAATTCCATTGTGAACAAAACGAGAGCGAAAATTGTCGTTCCCATAACTGAACTTGATCTGAATTCCCATGATTGTGAGGTATAACGATACTGCTCCGAGTGAGAGAGAGATTTGCTGACAATCAGAAAGTAGAAGATGCACAATGCGAAAGAAATCTGCAAGAGCAATTTCATTTCGTTTACTTTCTGCCCGAGGCGTTCATCTTCTGTCTCAATAAGCTTATATTTTCGTCATTAATTCGCAGAATTCGTTTTTGACGCAAATCATAATACTACGAGTCTCTTAAATACTACGGAATGAAGTTGGCAAAAAGAACGTGAGAAGACTACTCATTGCGCAGGTTGCTGCCCAGGCCCCTAATTTGCAATGCTTTAGATTCAATCAAGTGACTAGTAAAACAGTACTACCAGAATCTATAAGCAATCATTGGCAGACAAATCGGACATTTTTTTCGGCCAAAATGTCTACAATGTACTTACATCACAGAATTTATGGAAAAGCACATGATAGAATCGACCCGTGCGTGTTTGGGTCCACCTCCAGGGGACCCAAAACAAACTCAGCCTCATCTAGCCAGAACCAAAGTGTAATCACCAAGACATCAAACCATGTACTGATGGGATTCCGGAAAGACATGTAAGATAATCCTAACTGTCGATCGAATCGATTACCCGAAGCAGTTTGCCTCCACAGATCAATATGGGCAAATTCCAAAATTCGGGCCATTATCTTCGAAAATTTTTTTTTTCAAAATCGAATTATATTGCTTTTGAGCACGTATTTCACCGTGGATGTGCCGAAAAATTGTAAAAGTAGCCGCGTTACTTATTTTGATAATTTCATACTGTTTTCTGGTTACCATCCTCGCGGCGAAGTCACCAAATGAGTCACATAATCATTGTCGCTATCTTCTGACCTCATTCGCGTCAAAACATGTCCTCTAGAACAGCGTGCCTTTACATGAGGGGGAATAGATGAAACTTTGAGAAATTTGCCTCATGTGCCGGATTTGCTCCCAGAAGCTAGCAATAAAACCGGCGACTTGTGAATTTGAAGCTCTTTTCATGTAGAATAAGATGCAATTTTCAGAATGACGATTTCTTCAACGCCATGACTATGTTGATAGTTTCAAGACGGAGATAATAAATCATAGAAAATTTCTGTACGCAGCGAGAAAGTGTCATAACTTTGTTTTATTGACAGGCACATCTTTGGGCGAAAATTATTTGATCAATCAACGTGTTCTGAAGTTGTCATTGAATTTTCAGACTGATTCAATAACCGCCGTCAAAGTTATCGGTTAAGCCGTGCGATTACTCGTCTTAAGCTGCAAGTAAAAAGTCGATTTTGTCCTAGTAATTTGCGTGATTTTAATCGCTTGAAGAAAAATCTGGCCCCCAAAATGCTAGTAACTGGCTGAAAATAGAACATGATTGATGAATGACCAGCATGAATTGTGAAATACTAGCGCTGGTTATCTTTCAGCGTCCAATAGACCAGCCTCACAAAGTGGCCCAAATTTTGGGATTTGCCCATAGCTCATCGCCAGGGTTTGAATGACTCTTATCTTAGCTCCATAGTCACTTGAGAATCTACAATATATTCCGCCACGAAGGACGAGAGAATCACTCGCTCTTCTCAGTTATCTTGCTCAAACTGATGCAACGATCGAGCGCGACACACGGCGGGACATTATGGTCACTCGCGTGCCTCAGCTTATGAGTAGAGTTTCTGTCACCGGCAATCGAATACCACTAGATCCACTTTGGAGGGGCAAATATTCGCATTCCACTCAACCCTCTGCAAGAAACTTACGTATTGGACCTATAAAGCTAATAGCACGGCGCTGCTGTAAGCTGCGTCCGCTAAACTTGCTCTCGTCCGAGGTTACAAAAGTCTGAATTTCGATGATTTTGAATAACTTTGAGTGACTCAACACGTCGATCAAGGGTATGATCATTTCGATTATGTAATTCTATCAGTGAGTTGTACTGGTCGTTCAGAATCGGTAGATGCATTTCAAGTCACTAGAGAAAGTTTTTTACTCAAGCGATAGATCACCTGCGAAAGGTGGAAATTGTAAGTTATTCGGAATGAAATTATTAGCTCTGATTACCACGAATAATATGGTAAAGTTTCAGGTCAGAATGCCACGGAAGAGAATCTATGGAAAACTGCAACTTGAACACTGCGTTACCATGAGGTGGTCTCAACTGATCAACTTGGTTCATCCCCCAAATTGACGAATGGAGATTTTGGAGCTGAAAAGTGTCTGTTATACCCATCGGTTTAGTAGGTGTCCGTGAAGAGAAGTGCCCGCTTTTGATATGGTCAGCTGTCCGCCATTTGAAGGTTTCACTCCCATAAGATCTGATGTATTTCTGCCCGTAGCCTGAAAATTGCCCGTTGAAGGAATGCGTCCGTTAAGAGCACGTCAAAGCTCTAATCTACCGACATTCATGATGAATTCATTTAAAATAAAGCGATACAAAATTTCGAGAATGTAGCTTCAGGCGACTATGCGTATTGGTAAAATGCATCACTGTGTAAAATTTTGGAGTGATCCGTGGAAAGCTCTTGGAGTAATCCCGACTATACTGCAATTAGAGTATACTTGCACCATAACTGAGATTCCTCCAAGAGCTTTCCACGGATCCCTCCAAAATTTCGAACTGTGGTGCATTTCACTAATACGCATATCCGTCTGGAGCTACATTTTCAAATTATTGTTTAACGTTATTTTAAACGAATTCATCATGGATGTCGCTAAAGTAGAGCTTGACATTCTCTTAAGCGAGAATTTACTGAATATGAATATAGTGCATCCGTTTTTGCCCGGGCATCTTGGAACCACGAAGAAGGTCAGTACTCACGCATTGCGTTGCTCTGGTGCAGTGCGTCGCGCTGATAATGCATTTGACGCCCTCGCACAGCCACTCGTCCTCTCGGGCCGAGCTCTCATATTGATTCACTCGTACTCCACCATACATTCGTCTCGCTCTCTCGTAATGACACTTTCTTCAAATGAAGCGCGCACTGACCACGGTCGCATACGCACTGAAAATGAAAGTTTTAGTCAAGTCGCTAGGTTGGACATAGTTTACACCTGTTACCTGGACACCTATGTCCAACGATGAGAAATTCCCAACGGCATAGCAACCTTACCAGCTCAGAGTTAGTAAAGCTTGGCCACCAGGGGGATCCCACAGGAGGTATAGATTCACAGGTTGGAACCCGGGAATTTTACCAAGAATTAGTAAATCTTCACATTTTTAGAACAGTAAATTTACTAGATTGGTTACCTGGACACCTATGTCCAACGTGACAAGTTTACTAACTCAGCGATTTTGTCGCCTCGGACTCATTGAAATCGCAGGGCTTTTGGTAGAAATACTAGAAGCTTTTTTTACAGTGCGCGTTCTGACAGTGCAACTTTGCTCTGCGCTGATGATGTCGTTGCGCTTGTTATAGGATACGGCCATACAGTGAGGCGAGAGCCTCTACGCTTCTGCGGTTGAACGAGCGCGCGAATATTGGCGTCCGGATCGTGCATTATTAATTCCTATAGTGGTGCTTAGCGCCACGCGCAGATTATAAACGTCTCGAGCTGCCTATGGCGATCCGAGTTACGAGACGTCTTGGAAGACGAGGACCCTCCATCTTGAGATATTCTCTTGCTCCCTGGGAATGACGCCTAATCTGTATCTCGTCCCAATCAGAGCGCGTTTATTGGTCAAGCATCTTCAGCTCAAAATATACTCACCCCTTTGTTTTCGATCCATTCTTCGACTCTGTATTCGTTTTTGCGACCAGTACTGTAACTGTTTGATTCTCTCTCAGTCTCATAGTACACGGAACGTGCTGAACTGCGAATAGCATTGATGAATACCGGAGTTTAGAAGACCCATCGAATCTGCGAATGCCGAGCTGAGTTGTGAATAAAAGCTGCCACGTAATAGGAGAAGGAGCCCGCGAAAATTAGAGAATGCAATGAGAGAATCAAATATTTCCGCTCTTCATCAATTGAATACTGTAAAGGGAGGATGCAAACATCGAGGCAACGAGAATACCAGCTTCCATTCTTAACTTTCGAACTCACTCCAAAGTTCAGCTGTTAACAAATCAATTAATGAAACTCTCTATAAACACATTGATTCCCTTCTTACACAAAACAAAGTTTAACCCGTTTACTACAAATATTTTCCTGCTTTCAAAATTGCACTTCCTATTCGTAGGATGCGTTCCTTGGGTGAGGATATGATGAAAAGAAATCAGAATTGAAATTTTGGAAAACTTCTGTTGTTTCTCTCATGATTTGAATCCATCCGTCATCCAATTTGATTTTTCAGAATTTTTCTAAATTCTTCCCGTACATCATCCCGAGAAAATCATCATCAATTATTGGAAATTGATTCTGTCCTATATATTGAACACTATAGCGAACGGGTTGAATACTATTACGACATTAAATGCCACACTTTATGATAACAATCGAAAGTTTGGGATGAATGTTCATTATTGAATGACTTATGGCGAAAGCCAGTATTATCACTTCCACACACAGTCGAATACCGTACTTCCTCGAGACTGCGACCTCAATCACAAATTTTTCCCAAGACAAGAAACCTCTCGACCTCACAGTGATCTTAGCCTACGTGGTCAGTTATATTGAACCCTACTCACAAATGTTGAGTTCGGACCTCATACGAGGGAGTTAGACATACCGACAGTATTTCACTGAAATAACTCTCACTGAGTGTATAATTCTAAGCCGATTAGAGGATCTCAATTACAATTACGACAAGTTAATTTGATGGGTCAAAAACTTGACTTTGAGACCTAGAGATGTGGGCGTGATTCAAATAGATCAATGATGGTGCAAATTCATTTGAAGTTTCTTTCTTTTCTCTTAGAAATTTCCAAGATAAAGTCAGCCTCTGATCGGTCTTTGCAAAAACATTTATTTCATTGAAACAATCCTTCTCCAGCGTTGTTTCCACCACCACGAGATATTCTCGTAGGATAAGGGTTCCAACATGAAATCAGTATATGAAAATCAAAGATGAGTAGCGAAATCTAAATATTGAGTAAAGCATTATGGATTCAGAATTTCGCGAATGAACCTTGGAGAATGGCAAAAATTGATACTCGAGTTTTTGAAAATTTTCAAGCACGTTTTTCAGTGGAAACTTTCCTAGGTTGCATGCAGTATTTTTCATGAAAATTTAAAACTTTTGTTCAATTATAAATCAAGATTGTGTGATCAATTAACTAGCATTCGATTTTGAAATTAGGTACTATCGACTTGACAGACAGCAATTTGTCTAAATTTTTACGTCGGGTAGACTCCGAGTAATCTCACCCATTCATCTCAATTCATAACAAAACTTCGCAAATTGTGAAATTCAATAATCGTGAAACGGAGATGAATCACATTAGGCAGCTCAAACTACCAATCAGTATTTCCATCGAGTATCGATCAGCTCGCGGATCGATGATTCCAATCCAATATTTGAAAGAAATCCGGGTAAGCGATCGAACGAGCTAATCCCCAAAATCCGGTGCGCGGCTCTTGGCTCAATCAAGTTATACGCGAAATGATTGAGTACGGGTATAGTATTTTCCCCGATTGTTCGACACGGCAACGATCGACGAATCGAAATTCAATGATGGCGAGGCGCAGCCGTGTACCCGGGCACGAGTAGATGACTCGCGCTTTAATTTGGAGCGCGGAGAGAGCAATTTTGCCACTCGGCCGAAAAACAAGCGAAAAACTGTCGGAGCCACGGGCAATGCCTCTCTCGAGTGGAAAAGAAAATAACTCGCGCCGCGATCGACTGATTTTCGCTCGAAAATGCAGCATCGGCGGCGCGCACTCCAGCCTGCTCCCGCTGACGCTGATTCAACGACTACCAACTCTCTCTCCTCTCTCACTTTTCTCGAGTGGCTGTAAAAAAACGCACGCTGCGAGCTGCGCAGAGGGCCTCGAGTTGCCGAAAATCGGGTCAATCAGAGCTCGAATCAGAGCCGCCGAGTGACTCGTCTCTGATGTAGACTGCGAAAAATGACGCGGTCCTGCGCGCACTCACATGTACGTATGCCACTTTGCGCGTGAGTGTGTGTTGGGCCATTGGGAGTACCGTATGTGCATGGGACCGGTGCGCGCCGCGTTGCCGCCGGTTCTGCGGCAGATTCGGCATATAAATAAATGAACAAACACGCGGTATAAATTCGCGCGTATCGACTAGCGCGCGCAGCGGCTCCGGTGCACGCGCTCTGTACACACTCCGCAAGCGCGCAAGCTCGCTCTGTACGCTACTGTGCATGTGCGCGGCTAAAAGCTATATGGGCTCGCGCACGATTCAGCGATCGCGGAAAGTCGGCCGAGCGGCGTGATTTATGGGCGGCCGCGCGCGAGCGAGAGCGAGACTCGGACATATTTGCCGTGATTTATTCGCGAATTCAATGACCCCGAGACGCAATGCACGTCCCCCGATGCGCGATCGCGCGTAACACTATGTCGAATATAAAGCTTCGGGCTCCAACGCTTTGTCGGAGCTGTTATATCGTCGCGGTCGGGTTGGCTGGATGTTGCCGTCGTGGGCGAGAATTTGACGAGAGACACGCGCGTCGCAGCGAGGCGAGAGACGGACGATCCACTTGACCGGCTGGATTCCGAGCGCGACAATGAGCTCTTTGATTCGATGTTGTCCGGGCAGATGTATGCGCGAGCTTCTCAGATACGAGGTGGTGGGCGGGGTTCATTGGCTGTCGAGTTGAATAAATTTTGGCGCTATTCGACGCCAGGGGGAACGCGCACAGTACTCACGTATGTTATACATTTTGAGGTAGGTTGATGAACGAAATCGGAAAGGAGTAGAAAATTATCTTTGACGATTCGAATTCGCAAATATGTTCGACTCATCGTGATACCGTTTCTAATTCATACAGGCTCATTATACCTGGGAAGCAAACTAGACGGCCCCGACATACGCAGAGTTAAACCGTTTGGCTATAACTTTGGTCCGCTTCAAACATTTTCTACCCAGCTCAACTCATTTCAAAACTTCATTCGAGCATTAGAGAATGACTTAAAGTATATCCCCAACATGCGCATAGTCTTATGAATTGGAATCGACGGCGGAGTACAGTACCGTGCATCAATTTTAGATAGGTGAACTAGGTATTAAACTGTAGAACTTCAAAGAGTCATATCTCAGAATGGACGGCTTGTCGAAGAGTTCTGAAAAAAAGCATTTTGACAAGCAGAAAAAATACTGACTTTTTCGGGTTTTAATGATTTTTTAGACGATATTAGCAGCTTGTAAAATTTTGAAAAAGTTCAAATTTTTTCCCTTTTATTAATACACTTGTAACTTTTTTTCAGATAAAGATAGCTCAATTCCGAAAAAAAGCATCTTGAAGAACAAAAAAAATGCTATGGGTAACTATTTTTTGATTATGTTTCACTCCATGCGCTGAAAAGAGTGCGAGTCCTAAACGTGGTGAGAATCGTAAAATTCCAGAATTTTTGGCACTAATCCGCAAAAAAAGACGATTCTTGCCATTTTCAGCGCTTCCATTCTTTTCAGAGCATAGATTAAAGGATAGTCAAATAATAGGTACACATGGCATTTTTTTCGTTCTTCAAGATGTCTTTTTCAGAATTGAGCTATCTTTATCTGAGAAAAAGTTACAGGTGTATCAGTAAAGAGGAAAAAATTCGAATTTTGTCAAAATTTTACAAGCTGCTACCAACGTCCAAAAAATCAGCAAAAAACAAAGAAAGTTTATATTTTTTCTGCTCTTTAGAATGTTTTTCCCAAAATTCTTTCATGGTTCGTAGATTCCGAGATATAACTGTTCGAAGTTAGCTCAATATCTTGTTTACCTATCTAAAATTGATGCATGGTACTGTAAGTAAAATAAAAGCGCTTCTGAATGGAGACATTATCGAGCCATATACTCATAGAACAAATTTTCAAAAACTGAATCAGAAACTTTAGATTGGAATTTCGCAGGTCTCTTTTCGTACGAGAGTTAGTAGAAGTCGAAAAAATGTACCTCGGAATGTACAAATATGTACTACTATCTCCTATAAGATCATTGATTAGTGCATACTTGAGATAATCATGAAGATGCATGTTGGGTCCATCCCTTTGACATAAACTTGGTTCCGTATTTTACCCATGCAAACAATTCAAAATTGATTTTGAAATTTAAAAAAGTAGTACATCTCGATACAAGGGCGTAAAAACTGCGTATACTATTTTTCTGTTTCACGGCGCGGAAAGTGCAAATCTTTCAATTCGGAACTGAGTAGGCTGAATGATCTGTTTTTCAAGCCCTTGCATCGGAAATATTTCTTGAAATGAGAGGTCTGGAAATGAGGAATATAATGATCACAGGTACATTGAATTTAATTGAGTCAAGCAAATTTTTCGACGTGTCACATGTTATGTGTGTACTGGGCACGAACCATTACCGTATATTCGAAAAAATGCATAAAGCGACTTTCATCCGGCTAGCAAAAACCATTCTTGATCGATCAAGAACACTTACTCTTTCTTCTTCTAATATAACAAACTTGAATAAAAAATACGCGGCAAGGCCATAGTAGGTTCACAGTTGAGATAATCTATATGCGAGAATTAGATTCTATACCTACTTCAAATGTTATTCCAGTTAGAATGAGTCACAGAAGTATTACCATGAGCAATTTAATGGAAAATCAATTCTTGATTTACATTTGAAGGTCTTACGGATCTGCATCGTTGTGCAATACGACTATTATTGCGAACTCGATCTATATGAGAAAACTGTAACCAATATTAATGAAAAATTGAGTTCTCGTGTAGCTACGCTAGAATTTCACGCCTCCAAAACGGGATAATTATTTTGCCAGATAGTTGTAAATAGCCATGAATTCCTCTGTAACACGGGATTAAATAATAACAACATCGCGACTCACTTGAAAGAGCTTGGAAAAATTATGTATTTACGGTGTCAATACGTATAGATAGATTTACCGCACCTTCACCGTTTGCTTGTTCAAATTGGGCGATAACCCATCGAAATTACGGAAGTATCAACGAACCATTTGGTAGCAATTAATCTTTGTTTACAGGGTGCAGTGTATTCCACATATTCAAATATGGTTTGGCGGATGAAGTGGAAGATGGATTTATTCGTTCACTCTAGTTTACCGTTTGAGCTGGACTTCGTCAATCAATATCCATCCTAACATTTGCTCGATAAAAAAAAAAAAACATTTGCTCGCTATTCAATCATCTCGGACCATTGTTCACTACTCATTACGCTCATCGACTAGACGACTTGATCCTAGTTGAGTGTATGCACCTGAGATAATCAATATTCTGTCTTTTGATCAGGCATATTGACCTCATGCAGTCAATGAAATACTATTTTGATAAAATAATTGAAATTGAAACAGCCATTGATTTCTCCATTGATCGAAAACTATTGCTCATTTATATCAATCGAAACCAATGCATTTTTGTGACAAGATATTTTCCCTAGTTCCTTCATGAATTTTAGAAAAGAGCTTTTAGGCTTCGAAAAATTCCTTTTCCATTTCTTATCTATGTCGGACTTCCATAAAGTTCAAACATTTTGATGGTTGCAGAATGAATCAAAACACAAATCATCTCGCAGTTCGTCCTCTTCTTGGACGGTATGGAGATGTTGATATTATTGGTTCTAAGACAGTGAATCGGCTCGAGTCAAGTCCCGAGCCATAATTTGAGAGGGAAACGTAACTATGAGAACGACGCAACTTCTCAGACGATGTTTGCATATCCCGACGCACACGCGAACCGCGTACTTTTGTTCAGTCCTCCAAAGTCAAGATTCCCATAGACTAGGGTAATTAATGGGAGGCCACGTCTGGCGTGGCAATTTGATTTCGTGTCACACGTGAGGTATGAATATGAGCGTCTCAACGACGCTTAATACAACGCATTATAAGTACCGCGGCTCGAGTCGTGCAGACACGTGAGAATCGTCAAGGAGGCCTCCTCTTTTGATGAAAAGAAAAGGATCCGCGAGTAAGGGCTCGCTGTGGTACTGCTGGGTCATTACGAATCGTAAGTAGTTCGTGGGTACGCGGTGTCAAGGACTGTCGACGTCTTTTCTTACGCGAGCCGAGGTAGGCCTAAGCCGAGGGCTCGTCATTTCGAGCGGCGCAATTCGAACGCTAAGTGAGCCCGTCCCGTTTCCTGCCCCGCCGCTCCGCAACCAAGATGAGTCTCCCCGCCCGAGGAGGTCGGGCAAAAGTGGGAGGCACCCAGCGCTGACCCTCAGCCTTGCCGTTTGTCTTTTCTCTCACCCTCCGTAGACGTCAATCTCGGCCGCATTGTCGCAGCTACCCGATCTCTCGTTTCATTCTCTTTTATGGCCAAACACCGTTGTTGAGAGAGCCCCAAGAGCGGCCCCTCCCACTCTCTTTCTCTCGCTCGCCTCTCTAACGCCGAGCCAAAGGAATTAGATTGGCCCGCTCAAAGAATTGCTAATGAGCCCGCGGCTCCGTCCGGCCCCCTCTCTGCGATACCCTTGGCCCTGCGCGCGAGAACTCTGTCGCTCGGCCGGCCGCAACTATCTCAATTTCACTCTTTGACGCCGCGATCTCCGCCCCCCAAAGTTTTCTCGATGCGATTCGGAACGTCTTATTGGCGCTGTTCTCAATTCGGTGCCGATTGTAAATGCTGGCACGGGAAGCCCTTTTCTCTCCGCTGGCCTGTCGAGGCCGCTTGAGTTTTCGCTGGCACGCGTTGGAACTTATTGGGAGCGTTTTACGGGGAGCGATCGATGAGAATTTGGTTTGAGTGCTCGGGGAAATTTTTCTCGTCATTTTCTCAAAATCAAAGTATACAATCTGCTTGATTAAAGTGTACCCGGTGCGGTTCTAGGCAAGCGGAGGCGCATTAAAAGCGAAAGAGGCTCCCCCTCTCTCTCTCGCTCTCTGCAGCGAATGGAACGCTCGAGGGCCCGGAGACATCCATTAATTATGCGGCGATTAATTCAAAAGCGCAATTTTCCAGACCAAAAGAGTACGTGGAAGAGAGAAGGGGCGATTAACTCCTCAGATTAGAATCACAATGGGAGGCGAGAATAGCTTAGCGGAAAGATCATTTATATAGGACGCACCTCGGCACAAAAGGTCGAAATAACGTTTGGAATTGAGTAATCCGTGGCAAAGTGCGGCCTTTCAATTTATTTTTCTCTCATCAGGGCCTGTGAGGAGCGGAGCAGAGGAACTGTGCAACGCGATAAATGCGCGTGGCTGTAGTCGTGAAAATTCTCAACTGAAAGAGGAAATTGAGCGAGTAATTTCTTTGATCCTCCTGGATGAAGGCATAGAGCGGATGATGTATTTCTGAGGCAGCGTAGCCGTAGGCTGCGAAACGATTAACAATGAATTAAGGCCGAGACTGAGGTGAGGCACGGCAAAGATGCGGGCACAAAGACAAAGACAAGTTAAAGGAATGAGGATGATGAAAAGCTCTCCGAAATAATGCAAGAGAAACGAGATGTTGATTGCACTGCAGCATCGCGAGAATATGGCTCGTTACGTATCATTGAAAGGAGCCTTTGCCAGCTCATATCTAGATTATCTCTAATGCGGAGCACTATAAAATGTAAGATGAACATAATATGGACGAGATCAGACCGCTTTGTGATTAGTCCTTTGACGTCCTGGTTTTTTTGATACAACGATTCTCGAACGAAGAGTGACTAATGGTGTTGGGAATCGGAATTATCGGAGATATCATTTTTGTAAGCTCTAGATTGTTACTGAAATGGCATATAAATTTTGGTAATGGATTGAATCTTACGTGTATTTATAATTTTTAGATTCCAATCCAAACATTTTTCTAACACATCAATCGATCTATTGATATCAATTTATTGTTCAAACTATGCGAAATACCCGGCGTCAAGGATACACAGCTCTGAATTCATAACATTCCATTGTTGATCTTTGAATAAATCTGTCCCAAAATAAAGTGAGTTTTCCACAAGTTTTGATTGTGACGTTCAAGAGCTCTGCAAATTCCCAACTCTGATCGAAAGGAAATATACTTCGCAGTCATATTTTACGAAACGCTCTCGATCTCTTGCGAATATAATCACTTTGTTTTTCAGTTCTCCCCTGAATGAAAAAATCAAGAATCAATGGAAAATTGACTATTCTAAGAAAATTTCTTTCGTGTCGTGTACGAAGCATTTGAAATATACCCAAAAATAATAAGTACGATGAAAAAAATTAAATGCAGTAGCAGAAAGTATTATTCAAATCAATTCAACAACAACAAATCGATAAGGGCAAGTCAAAACTGCCCAGTTTGAGAATATTCAAGAGAGATTGATGTGAATAATTATTTTCCTTTTTTGAACGATCAGGCAAGCATATTTTGTAAATGTACAGATCAGTTACAGTGACACATTGAAATTATGGTCATCGAAAGACATTTTTCAGGATAAATCAAACACAACAAATCACGCTCTGTAAACAATTCATTCTGTCGCACGCGTAGAAATGCCCATACGTAGAATTTTTATTGCGAAACCTCTTGCACACATAAATCCCCGAAGTGCATTTTTTACACACGTGGCCAGTCTGCCATGATTAAGCGTACGTACTCTGCCTACGCAGAGTTTGCACGATCGAATCACACAGAGCATACGTATCAACAGTACACCGCAAATCAAACGATCTTTTTTTCCTCATACGATAAAAGCTGTTCTTGCTACTAGAAAAATTCTAGAAAATTCAATACTCATTGAAATATAGGAGATGGCAAAAGTCTTCATTCGGGCTAAACTGTGTCTCAGTTTTATCATTTTCTCACCCTTGTCGTGATGATTTAGTTCATTTTCAATTTCTGCATTCAATTTACACTGATCAGGCCATGGAAAATCCATTCTCAGAAGCAGGAGAAATTTTGTTACTGAACAAGATGAAAATCCCTCTCATGGGTAGATGGATAATTGAGAATATATTCCTGAATTCATTCAGCGTGCTCCCTTCATCATCGTACAACACATATTCCGAGCTATTCTCTCAAGGTTGGAGAATGCAGATAAAAGCTACATGCTACAATGCAAGTTTCCAGAGACTCATAAAGTGACAGAACAAGTGCCCCTGCTTGGCCGTACGGAGAAATAATATTAATATTCAGAGTAGGGCAGGCGTTGGTACAGCGAATGACCGTATTGTTCGGTAGATTGCTTGGGCTAAAATTCTATTGTATCATGCCTCCATTCGGTGAGTAAGATTGTGAGTTAGCGCACAACGCACACATTCTCTGCGATTAAATTTCTGGGCTACCTTTAGGTACTCGTCCTGCCATCTAGACACGCATGATTTTCATGGGATTTTTCTACCAGTCGTGCAGTTAATGAAGGCACACAGCTACATTTGTGTTTCGCAAACATTCATACCTTCACCTTATCCGCGATAATGTAATAAAAGAGCTCACATTTTGGAGCGAAATATCCGTGAGTAGTTGTAGGTTGAGAATTGGTACAAGTAAATTGGTAACATAATTTCCACAGTGGTCTTCTATTTATTACTGACCTCAAGATGCCAGAAGAGTTGAAGGAAAATCAGAATATGTATATCCCAACAGATTTGAGTATATCGATGAAGTAAAAATAAACGAATTGTGTCCATATACTTCGTGAAATATTTTTCTTTTTTCTTTAAATTAGAGATCGATTTGTGCCGAATACTTCTTGGACAGTCTCCTGGAATGATTCTTGTACGCACAGCTCTGGCATCCCGACACTTTCGAATGTGTCTTAGCTTACATGTATATCAAAGCTCATTTCAGGGCCAATTACAGGCGTCCCTCGTTTTACGCGGGGGTTACGTACTCAAAAAGTTCCGCGTAAATCAAAATCGCGTAAATCAAGACCTAATCCTTATGGGGAGAGAGGGGTTATGTTCCCGTTAACAGTTGGTGACCAATCAAAATTACAATTTCATTTATCCAAAATTTATGTAAAAGGCTTTCTAAACTCATAAATGCATATAAGTATCAAGGCATATATAGAATAATGAAAAAAGTTCGAAAATTTGTTCAAGAGTGGGCATTTGGTTGGATAAACTGTGTCAGTCGAGTCTGTCTTGCTCTCCGTACGAAGTCTCTTTGAAATTCTTCGTAGGCTCGTGTTGGCCGATTCACATTCTTGAATTTTAAGCTTCTGGTCATGATGAGATCGCACTCGATTGCTTTGTCGATAGCATCTCGAATTGATTTCAGAATTTCAGAATTTCAGAAATCAAAAGTTTTGATGTGAGAATTGGCTCTTTGCTCACTTCCGGCTCAGCAGTTGGCGGTTCCGGTTGCAACATTTTCTTCTTCTATATCTTCGGCTGTGAAGTTATCATCTGCATTCAGCACCTCTGAAAGTTTTGATTCACCCATATCTTGAAATCCTTCACATTCTGTCTGCCTTGCGATGCTTGTAATTTCTTCCAGCGATATTTGTTGAGCCTCAGAATTTGAATGATTCGAAGCATTCTTTGGTATTCATTTTCATGTTGCTCGAGAAATTTTTGAATAAAACCGCGTAAAATCAAGGGATGGACCGCGTAGATCGAGGGAAGGTGTCAAACT
>JAPYYZ010006301.1:0-15289 GCA_030522705.1 Eretmocerus eremicus | reverse complement strand
ATTTTGGCCCGCTGAAACCGAATTCGAGCTCGGTTTTGCCCGCTGACCTCTTTTTTCCCCGAAAAACGAAATATTTTCAAAATTTTCAGCTATTTTTTTTTGTTTTCCGGGGAAAAAAGAGGTCAGCGGGCAAAACCGAGCTCGAATTCGATTACAGCGAGCCAAAATACATGTAGTAAGGTGGGTCTGGTCAAAAGTACAAGTACTTTTTTTTTTGTGTGCCGGTGTTATCAGTAGCCCAGGCTGAGATCCTATCGTACACATTTCGTACTTCGCAAAGCGAATATTCACCATAGTACACGCGCAGATATCCGTGGAGCTTTTTAAGCCACGAATAGAGTCATAACCTCGTTACTCTCCGTCATGGATTCATGTGTGAACAATTTTTCCCCACGTGGAACTTCAAATACAAGAGATCTACCGATCAGGGTATCTACATGAGTGAAAAGTCGTGAAAATTAGAACTCCATGGGGAATTCAATGCAGTCGGAGGAAGATCGGGAACATCCGGAAATCTGAGACTTTGGGTCTTTGTTGGCTCACGCTGTATAGTATCTCTACAGCATTCTTCATTCGAATGCATCGAAGAGACGACGTCGAACTTAAGTCGAGAATGAGATTGTCTTACAGCCTTAGTTTGATTTTCTTCTCTGAAAAAGTATGGATGAGTGAGCATATACTATTCCTCCTCACACCATGAATTCTCTTCCGTTGAGATTCAGTCTTCAATTTCCCGGTCTAATGGAACAAATTGACAATAATGATGTCAAGTTCCTGAAAAAAACTCGGAAATTCATCGGAAATTTGAAGGCCTCCACATTGTTGACCTACTCTGTTGATACGTCATATTACTTTGAGCCACGACGGAGGAAATTCCAAAGCCTCTTTCGAATTTGATCATAGGATAGAGTAGGATAGAATAGAATATGTCTTTATTCTAACTAAGTAAGGCCTAACTGGGTTGAATTATGTGGGAAGTATGGGTAAGGTCGAAGAGAGAGATTCACCACTCCAGGACTTTACCCATACTTCCAGTCAGAATTGACTCAATAAAGAGGCCTAAGTATTTCTACTAAAACTCACTAGTCATGATTTCACACCCCGAGTTTGACTGAGTCAACTCATATGGGTATTATCACATAGCTTCCTCAGCAAGGATCATGTCTACCTATAGCTGTAGAGATAACTAGGCTGAAAAATTTTCCCGTCGTGTATTGAAGAGATGCCTTTTCAATTTGACTGTGAAAGCAGTGCACATGAATCCCATTCATGTTGAGAATTCATGATCCTATGTTGTCGACAAAGCCTTTCATCAAATCTTTATCAAACAGTTGTAACAATTGTGAAAACGAGCTAACAGAATCATAATATGATATTACGAAAGAGTGATTTCACATGCGGCCTTGATCCCATCAATTCTAGCTCTCATATCAAAGAACAATTGAACTCAGAATCATTTTCTCCATTCAATGAGTTATATAAATGTTTTCTTTCAGCATCTGATCTGTGTGACGTGGCAAATGGATTCACCAGTACACAACCATTTATTTTATCGGACCCCGGCCGCAACAGCGCGAGGTTACGCGCGCGAACGGCGATACATCTCGTAGTTACTTCCTCGTTCACGGCAACGACCTTCCTTTCCGATCTGAGAAGCGAAAAGAGGAGAAGGGCGAACGCGCAAAATGACAGTCACAATAATTCTAAAATTAAAAAGTTCTCGGTCTATATTCTACGGCGTTTCTCCTTTGCGGCGGTACATAGAATCTACATACGAGAAATTCACGCGAAAATTTAGATGTGACTCGGCTGGCTCAGGTTTGACTTAATGTCTCTCAGAAATGTACAATTGATTCCACTCGCGATATGATTCCACGCACTGCACCTCGGCCACGCACACCTTTCGACCCTATCTCGATCAACCCGACCAAATCACGGCCTACACGACCAAGCCACAACGAGGCTCTGCTCCAAAATTCCAATTCTCAAAACGGCCGCTGAGCGACATTCACGGCCCGCACAACGCGACACGAGGCCAACATGGCCAACCGACCGGCTCTGCTCACGCCGAGCAACAGGTCCACGTCGCACGTATGAGCCGCGGAGAATCGACCCTGTGCCCGGACTTCTCGACTACTCCTGATACTGCGCTCACGACCACTATCCGGCCCTACTTCACGTACATCTCCTCGGAAACGTCTCGGCCCGCGATACTAATCTCGCTCACCATCTACAGATATCTGGGCCACCACGCGCGCTGACGCTCCTGGCTCCACTCCTTCCCGACGCAGCAGAAACTTCGGGGCGCACTTGTGCCTCGGCTAGGTGGAGACAACGCGAACAACATAGCAGTGCCGGGAGTCCGTCTTGGCCAGGGCTCTACGACGCCCGAACTCAACGTGCGAGGCTCTCTGGGGTCCGCGGTGAGGAAGAGACTCGATATCAAGAGCAAGCCCTCTCTCTCTCCCTCTCTCCCTCCCTCTCCCCTCTGGCGCGTATTTGAGTGCCTTTCCACAGTGAATATACAGCTTAAACACTTTTTCTTCCCTGAAACCTCGGTAATCTACCTTTCTAGCCTATTTTAACACGTTCGTTGACTTATCTCACGTCGTTATATCGAATAGTTGAGAATTATTATTCCAAGACCCGCCCCCCTCCCCGTCTGGAGCACAATATCCGCTATCAAGCCATCTCTGTGGCTAGACTGTAAAACATTCTATACAAAATCATCTGCCACGTGGTTAATGATTCTCGTCAACCATGTGCGTAAAGCAAGGATTCAACCAGTGGTTGAATGACAATTTCAACTACTGTGGTTGAGGAGAATTCCGTTGAAGTAGGTGAATTTTCAACCATTGATGGAGCTTTCAATCACTGGATGAATGGCAGTATCTCCGTTTTCACTGCATTAAATCGAGTGTAGCTTGGCTCATTCCACCAACAATTTTCCTGGCTATCAATAAAAACTACTGCCAGTACTGTTAGACTTTGCGCATACGCGGAAAAATTCATCTACTGAATCGGAAAGTGCTATTGAAAATGTTGACCTATGCGTTCACGACTCTTAGCGGCAGCAATGTGCCCGAAACATTTCTTTGCATGTCAGAGCCTTGACCAATACCACAAAGGGAATTGGGGATCCTTGTCACGCACTTTTGGGTGGATATTGATGGAACAACTCGTTTTCCGGTACTCATCCCAGCGTTAAAAAGCGTGCCCAATTCTTTGAATTGCGAAGAACTCGCTCCAAATTCATGTCTTGACAGTTCACTGTGACGGGGATAAGAGATGAATGGAGAATGATGTTTTTCTCCTAGATCAAAAAATACATCCATGAAAACGAAATTTTCCAATATTTCAGACTATGGAACCACGTGAACGGCTCGAAAAGATTTTCACCAGTAAAAATTCATACGTTTTTCAACCACCTTCTGATTCCTTTTTGAAACGTACAAAGCTGTTGAAGACATGTCGGAGTCCTATCCCACTTACCGATAATTTCCGAAGGACGAATTTCAGAAGGATTGCAGATCTGCAAAGTAATTCTAATTCTCTGAATCATCTGCGATCGGCGTTACTATCAATCTCGGCGATTTTTCGAAAATTCGTGGAGACATTACACTTTGGAACTTGACTATGAGTGAAATACGTAGAGATGGTTTCAACTTTTGATTTTCTCGTGAAACCACTAACACGGGGATCAGATGGACCAAAAAATTTTTTGTAGCACTAAAAATTGTAGAAATCAGTACACCCCCGAACAAGTTGAACTGTACTGGAGCTATTCATCGATCTCGCTCAGCAACTTCAGAGTGCGGCCATGGGACGGTTTTCATACACCGAAAGGACGCGGGAAAGCCAGTGCGGTGCGTATGGAAACCATTCCATGGCTGCATTTGGAAGTTGCCAAGTATAATCGATTAAGCGCTCCAGTAAAGTTCAAGTTGTTCGAGAGTTTACATTGTGCACCGACGCAAGGTTTGGTTGTTTTGGGGTACGGGAAATATTCCTCATGCCCCAAAACAGCTTGGAGAGTGAGAGGCAAACACTATTTTTTGGTATCAGTGTGGCTAAGCGCCGATCTTACTCTCCAACCCGTGGAGAAAAATCGCGCTCTAGTCCCACTGTAGCGAAAATCCATTCTTCGGCTTCCCGAAGTGGAAGAAGAATTTTGGGCTAAAAAGAAGTCGGAGAAAACCGAGTAAAAATGACGTCGACGCACTTCACTTGTCCTGCCTTTGTGAGTTGTGATCATGTAACTGAATTTGGAACGAAAACTCGTTCTTCACGTATCCATTTCCCGGGATGAGTTACCATTCATTTGTATCGCACAACTAAGACGAGTTGAGAGTTACTAAAATAGAGATTACTGGTACACTGGATGACCGATTGAGAAGATCGGGACGGAACGAGATAAGGCATTGAGAAGGAGAACAATACATTTCAAAGAGTATTGGACAAAGCCAAGAATGAATCCGATCACCAACGAGCCATCCGAGTCTCCAGTGGAAAAGATTATCATTCATTCGGATCAATTATCTAATCCTGCTAATTAAGGAATCTATTCATTATGCTACACGAGGATGGAGTCCAAGCAAAAAAAAGCATCTCTCAAGTAATGGGCCTACGCTATGGTTGGAAGATTCATTGGGTAGTCAACGATTCAGCCACGTAGTTGAGAGCTTGACCACATGCACATATTGGTTGAATTTCTAAGTGGGTACCCTAAACCACCGATTGAATAAAAGATGCAATCCGTGGTTGACTTCTCAACCACTTGGTTGAGCTCTTCTATCCAGTGGTTGACGATCCTTGTCGAAATTCATCTCCTCTTTTACAGTGTATGTAAGGCCGTTAACTCCAATACCCTATCACGTGTTCCAAGGGCTATACCGCGGAGTGATTCACTCCGCCATTCTAAAACTGAACATACAACTTTCCTCCCAAAGATTCGCCTCAGAACTTCTTGCGCAGCACTCATTCGGGCGGAACCCCTTCCGCGACTCTGCACTTTTTTCACATGTTTTTTCTCACAGCCCGCTTCTTAACATTTTATACACAGCTCCCATGCCGAAAAATTACCGAAAAAGTAATTATTTCGAGTTTTGCCAATGACATGTGCATTGTGATAGAGAGGAAAAGTTTGAAAAGCTGTGAATCACTGATGGAACAATCTATACAAACCATGAGAGGGAACTTGGTAGCAGTCGGTCTAGAACTTTCCGCCGAATAAAATGTTTTGGTCCATTCTAACAATCAAGGTATCAAACCGGAAGAAGGAGTAATCAATATTGGAGATGTACCTGTAAAAACCAAAGCATCAACTCGCTACCTCAGAATTATTATAGACTATCAATTGAGCTTCTCAGAACAAGTAGAAACAGTCAGAAGCAAATGCTCAAAGGCCTGGAATGTTATCAAATTCGTGAGGGGCACCTGGTGGGGGGCTGATCCCTACACTCTCTTACAGCTCTTTTTTTTTTTTTTTCTAGAGGAGGGGGGAATGCAATTACGCTTTGCAGGATGCCCGGCCATCCTGGGATGTGGGGCTCCCAGCTCTCGCAATATACCCACTAAAAACCAGCCTCTCCGACTCACTATTCCGGCGGGGTACTGCTATTCAGTATTATTCCCCCCCGGATGGTTCGTCCCGCGCATCGGTGCGCTCTCTCAGTTGCCCGTCTCGTTTCGTGGCGTCACGTCTGTCGTTCGTCTCTTCTCACTTCATTCTGCTTGGCGTCCTCCTCGGGTTCGGTCAAGCCTTGGCTTGGCGCCTCAGGTCTCTCTCCCTTTCTTCCTCGCGAGTCATTGCGAGCTTGATGTAGCTCGCGATGTCGTTCCATAATTCCTGGTTCCAGAGCATGGTGCTGACCAAGTTCTCCAGTGTAAGGGAAACCCCGGCTGCTCTCTCCAATTTGCTGCGTTCTGCGCTCTTGTCACTGCACGCAAAGATCGCATGCTGTGCGTCGTCCCAGTCATAGCCACACATTTGGCATTCTGGGGCCTCACGCCTCTTGAACCTTGTGAGGTACACCGTAAGCACCCGTGGTTCGTCAGGGCTCGGGTAATCCAGAAGTCGAGCTCTCCGTGTGCCCGGTCGACCCAATCGGCTATTCCAGAGATCAGCCTATGCGTCCACTTCTCCTGTGCGTTGGGCAGGTCCCATTCGGTTTGCCATCCACTGGGCGTTCTGGTTCTCTCTCGTTCTTTGAGCGCAGCCTTGTGGGCCTGAGTGAGCCCGCATCCCAGTTGAGCAGCTCTTCTTTGCTTGTCCAGAGCCTCACTCGCTCGCAGACGAGCAGGCGGACGGGGAGTGACCTCGCTAGGACGCAATCTGCGACCCTTGGAGCTGTGCGGTATGCGCTGATTGCGCGCAGCGCCGCCTTCCGTTGGACTGGGCCCATATGTCTGTCAATAACCAAGCCTCGTGCGACCCGGCCCCAAATGGCTGCTCCGTAGAGCATTATGGAGAGGCTGACGGTGTTGAGGAGCTCTCTGTTTGGGTCGCGGGCCACCGATGTTCGGCATCAACCACTGTGGGACGGCGCCCGTCTTCTCTGCTTTGACCGCAGTCTCTTGGACGTGTCTCTCGTACAACCTGGCGTCGTCCAGCCATACACCGAGGTATTCAACCACGTTCTTAATCGGGATGTCCTGCCGGTCTATGAGAAATGTTGGAATCCTGTAGATCTCCCTCCTGGTGGCTACCATCGCTTTGCATTTCAGGATAGCCAGTTCCAAGAATCTGTGGGCTTTTGCCGCCCGGACCAATTTCAGCGACTCGTTCGCTGTAGTTTGAAGCGCCCTCGAGTCGGCAGCGACGACGACTAGGGCGATGTCGTCCGCGAAGCCGACCAGTGTCGCGTCCCCCGGGAGGTCGAGGTTCAGGACTCCGTCGTACTGGGCGTTGCAGTCGAAGGGTCCCGATACCGATCCTTGGGCTACTCCGGCTGACAACTCGATCTCTTTCCTCCCTCTGGCCGTGTCGAAAACTACTCTCCTGTCACGGAAGAAATCGCTGACGACGGCTAAGAGGTATCCCGGTACTCGCCCGCTAAGCGCTTCATACATACGTTCCCAGCTGGCAGAGTTGAATGCGTTCTTCACATCTAGCAGTACGACGACGCGGAAGCCGCCCGGGTATGGCTGCATACATGCCGCTTTCTCAATCGCGATGTGCATGATTTCTACTGCGTAAAGCGTGCTGAGGCCCTTCCAGGAGCCCAATTGCATTGGTGCCATCCCTCCTGCTTCTTCGTATGCAGCTTCGAGTCTGTTGAGGACCATCCGCTCGTAGAGTTTCCCGAGGTTGCCAAGTATGCCCAGTGGTCTGTGTGATGACGCGTCCACCGGGTCGCCCCCCTCGCCCTTGGGGATAAGAACAAGTTTCTGCCGCTTCCATGGAGCCAAAAAAGCCCCAGCCTGCAGGCACTTATTGGAAAGAGCAAAAATCATCTCCGGCCTTGTCTCGATCGTCAGCGTCAACACCTCGTTGGAGATACCGTCCATACCCGGGGACTCGCCATTCGCCAGCCGCTTGGCAGTGAGGCGCAGTTCGGCCTCGTCGAAAACAGGGATGTCTTCTGCGACTGGGTCCGGAAACAACGTTCTCGGTTCCCGCTGGAAAACAACGTCCAGACAATGCCGAGCAGCGAGTTTTCGTCGATGGGAGCTCAGCTGCCTCTTTGCGAGCGCAGCTTTTTTATGGCGATGCGGTACGGTGTACCTCATGGGTCTTCGTTCACGAGGTTACAGAGCTCCTGACAGCATCTTTTCTTGCTCTGACGAATAGCATCTTGAAGAGGTTTCCTCGCTTCCTTGCAAGCTTCCTGGTCTGACAATGCTGTGGACCGTCTTTTCTCCCGCGAGCGCTTGGCACGCCTGCGCTTCGCGGTCGAGATTCTCCGGAGATCTCCGGTTTCTGGTGACCACCAATATTGTTCCTTACGTCTTCTGGGCGGATGTTTCCTCCGAAGCATGGCTGCATCGCAGGCCGATGTGATCAGATCTGTATCGGCAGCCACCGCCTCTTCTGGGCTCGAGTCCGTTGCCATGATGTCTGGTGACAGGAGAACCGCTTCACGGAACTCCGCTTGATCAAGTTTCTTGATCTGCCATCTGAGTGGGGGCGGTGCTCGGGGTGTCCTGCGTCCCCCGCCGATCCTGAACTGGATGTGGCGGTGCTCGCTCGGCGTCTCCGTATCAAGGACCTCCCACCCGGCCACGTGCCTCATCAGCGCAGGGCTGATGAAGGTCAGATCGAGCACTGACGAATAGTCTCCGCGGTAGAAGGTCTCTCGTCCCGTCTCGTCGACTCAGACCAGCCCGAGGGCAGCCATGAGCTCGCTGAGTACTGTGCCTCTCGCGTCACGAGGATCTCCACTCCAGGATGGTTACTTGGAGTTAAAGTCCCTAGCCACAACCACTGGCTCGCGACTGCGTCTTACGCTCTCCTCCAGGGCGTCAAATTCCCGCGTGAACTTCTTCATGGTATCGCTGGGAGAGTAGTAGCGGCTGTATACTGCTATGCCACGGACTACCCTCTTTGCGTAGCCTGGTCCGCTCTCCGGAGCTGCGGTCTCGGGGATCGCTCTGTCGAATAACTGGACGATTGCGGTCCCATTAGTGTCCCAGGTTGCGCAGTCGAATTTCGAACGGGGGCTAGGTTCTGAGATGATCAGAACCTCAGCTCTCGTCTATGACGCCTCGGCTCTCAGGAGGTCGTATGCTGGCGCGCTCCTCCTCGGAACAGCTTGTAGGAGTTTGGCCATTTCCTCGCCGAGCTTCCCTGCGAGACGCCCTCTCCTTGCCAGCCGCTCGTTGGTAGGCCACGTAGCTGGCCGTTCCAGATACGTGGTCGGCTTCGACGCCAAGCTTCTGGCACTGCATACATCTAGGCGCTTCAGTGCATGCTGCCACTGGGTGTCTGTCTTCTCCGCATTTGAAACAAAGCTTTGACGACTTCGCCTCTTTGCAGTCAGCGGCAATGTGCCCATATCCCAGGCAGTTGTAGCACTGAGGATCATTTTCCATTCACCCAGCCAATCCTGATCTTGCCATCCTCCAGTATGGTTTGCGCCGCCGCTCTCGACAAGGCCACCACTGCAAGCTGGGTGCCTTTGAATGCAGGTCTCAGAGCTCTAACCACCACCTCTTTATCTGGGTTGGTAGCTGCAAGAGCAGTTGAGAAGGCTTCGGCAACCTCGTTCGCTGTCGTGTCGACGTCGATGTCTCGGACGTCGAGGGTGACAGACTGTTGCAGAGCTCGTACTGCAACTCCGTCTCCAAGTGAGGCTGTGATGCCAGCTTCGACCTCTCCGAGTTTCGCTCCTTTCTGCAATTCGATCAGGACTTCTCCCGCCTTGGTCTACCTGATCTTGCTGATCTCGGTGCCGACTCCATCCTTGCTGACCTGCGCCTTAAGACGTTCCACCGCGTCCGCAAGAATGACTGAGGCGTCCTTCTGTTTGAGAACGACCGCGCTTAGCCGTGCTCTGCCCCTGGACCTCGTTTTCGGAAGGGGCCTATCCGCCTCCTTCAGCCAGCCTTCCTTTTGCTGATTCTCCCATTCTTGCTCAGCATCCTCGGTCTGAGGTGTTCCGCTGGTAGTAGAACGCGGCGTGGCGGGCGGATTCCGGAAGATGGGCCTCACATCTCCTCCAGACCCAGCTGTCGTGATCTCGGGGATTTTCTCCCTCTCCATCCTGGGCGTGAACCTTCCTGGCGGGGAGAGTACTCTCCGTTTCCCTATGGGAGGTGTCCCTTGGGCGCTAGCTGTAGCTGTCGATCCATTGCACTGGTCTAGCATCGACTCAAGCAAGTGCTCGAGCATTGTGCCGAATTTTGACGCTTGTTTTCGGACTGAGTCCCGCAGACTCTGCAGATGCCCTAGCTCTGAGATCGCATCCGCAAGGCTGTTCTTGATCGCCTCGTAAACGTTGTGAGCCGAGGCCGCGACTGTTTGCGTCCTCTAGGTGGTTCGCTAAGAGCCCTAGAATGGTTGCTTCCCGTGCATCCATTTCTTCTATGCGTTCCCACTCTGCATGGACGTTTGCGACACCGCTATCGTTTCCTTGCGAAATGCCTATATCCCTCTTCGATGAGCTGGAAGTTCCAGCTCCGTCTTTGGCACTGTTCACACCCACTCCGTTCTCGACATCTGCCATGTTCACCTCTATCACTTGTTTCCTTATAGATCTTATTTTGTTCCCACGAACAAAATAAGATGGACCACCGCAGCAGAGCTCTGCATGCCTTGGTAAGGCTGATCACTCGGGGAGGGCGCCCGGTATCCCCGAAAGTCGTTTGTGGCACCTCCATACCCCCGGGTACCGAGGTAGCCGATCTAGAGGGCACGTCCTCTCACCCTCCGGCTTGGGAGATGTGTGAAGTGTGTGTGTATGTGAGGTGAATGTAGGCCTCGCTCCCATCCCTCCCAAGGGCTGACTGCCGCCTTGCCCCGACGGCGCTGCGGTAGCACTTCCCGGTTCGGCCGGTCGCTGTCTCCTGAGAGTTATCTTGTGTAACTCCCTGGAGGCAGCCCGTGTGACCACTCAGTGAGAGAATAACCGAGTTGATTCAGGCCCTTGTTATACCCTTTGGTTGTGGCTCGACGTTCTTGAGCGGTAAAAGTACCCTGAATGAACAGGGTCACCGCGTGGCATCTCCCTAACTCTGAACATGCTCCTCGGGACCGCCAGGGCCGCCGACCACCAGCCCAAGCGAGAGGTGGGAGTTCGGCTTTTGTGTCAATGTATTGCTTTGGGTGTGAAGTTTAATCTCCTTGTCTGCGATTGCTTGTTCTACAATACACCAAAATCTTGGTGCCCCACTATCCGCAACCTGTGGACGCATCCGATAGCATGGAGAATGCTCGACCCTGAGGGAAAGGATCCGGAGATCCAGGTCGCTAGCCTCAAGGTCCCGGACTCTCCTACAGCTCTACAAGTCATATGTTCGGTCACTGGTAGATCACTGTCCATTCACTTATTACCCAAAACGTAAAGATACACAGATGAAACTTGGAAAGATATGATACGCTGTTATTAGATACGCATAAGGATATAGAATAAGTTCCCCCATCAACGTGCTCCTTGCAGAATCAAAACTCACTACCATCCAGGACAGAGTCAAATATTCATGCTTATCATATTCATCGAAAGTTACATCAGACAATAGTCTTCATGTATGCGAGAAGATACATAAGACTCTTGCTGAAAATCGATTGCAATCAAAGAAAAGAATCTTTCATGAATGCGTTGATGGAATCTCACAATCTCAGTATCATATTTCAGAAACCAATAAATACAATATGTACAAATTTGACTACAAATAACAATCCTCAAATATAGGATGTGAGATAGAATTTGGTAGAGCCCTAGAAGGGAACAATGATGCAAATCTTCTTGTCAACAAATACGTGAATGAAAATCATGCTCTAGCTATTTATATAGACGTAAGCAGAATGAACTACGCAGTATCCGAAGGCTCATCTCGTGTATGCGACGAATTGAATGTGTGTATAAGTATAAGTATTCATCCTGAGAGCTCAATATTTACTGCAGAATGTATAGCCTTGCTCCACGCCGTCGAGATCGCGCAGACTGTAGAAGATAGAAATACTATCATTTTTACTGACTCTCTTGGTGCACTCCAGAAATTAGTTTCGCTAAAAAGTGATGTCAAAACTAGCGTGTTTGTTCTCAAAATTAGAGACCAGATCGCTACATTCACAGGACAAGCAGCGAAAGGTATTTTTATTCGATTTGCATGGATACCATCGCATAAAAGTATAGTCGGCAATAAAAAAGCATACATAGCAGCCAAAATTACTTCCGGAATCCCATATGACAGTGGTGTAAGGATACCATTCTCAGACTTTTGATGCAAGTTCCTTGCTATAACCGGGAAAAAAAAAACTATTGAAACCCTAACCACGGGAGCTTGTTCAAAGGGACATAGATATTCCGAATACTTATACCACTCCGACCAAAACCGACCATGGTTTGAGAGTTATAAATTTGATCTTCCGACAATAGCCACCATTAATCGACTCCGAGCGAATCATTATCACTTGGAGTTCTCTTTCTTCCGCGTGGATATGATAGACGATGAAAGTTGTTCCTGTGGCCACGCCCAACAAGACATAGATCATATTTAGTTTCTATCGAAGATCTGAGAACGGCACAGATTCCACCACAAACTGGATTAAGATCCCCACTTGCTGAGCCATCGAGGCATATTTACAGGTCACTTATGGAATTCCGGAATAATTGTAAGTAGACATCTAAGTTGTTGAGTTCATGATGATTCATGAATCAGATATTCATTAATCTTGAATTGTATACACTTTCATCTGTAGCTGAATAACTCCAAAATGAGTTGAAAGAGCTCAAATGAGGAAAAAAAATATTATCTGATTGTATTGTCTTCAGAGAACAAAATATTGGCATAAATTGATAGAGAATTTCAGAGTAGGAATTCTCATTGTCCATCAATGATGAAGTAGAGGCACAAGAGGAATTGGCAGTCGGTGAACCTCAGTGGCAATCGGTGGAATTTGGTGGCGTTCAGTGGATTATTATCGACAAAACGGTGGGAGTCGGTGGAACTGTGTGGGGAAGCATATGATATAGCTACATGCAGGAATATCCTCATAAGTAGAGTGGTAAAATGAGTGATCCAGCACGATCACAGATATCGCAAGTTGAGCGATCAAAATAGAGCTAGAGGCAAGGTTCGACTGGCATAATTACAACACATAAGTTTTGGCAAGCCCCTCGGACAATTTCATAGGAAAAATCGGGGTCGAACAATCAGTACTTGAGAAGCGCAAGGAGTGCGACGCTCTCTCCTACCCCTGGATCAGTGGAGTCGGTACGCGCGTTGAGTGACAAGTACTCGCAGCCCCGGTCGGCCTCGTCATTTCGTGAGAGCCACTGGTATTCGTGGAATCACAATAGCTTCGGATCATTTCATACGTCTCTTTCCACTGAGATACTATTCGAGCTCAAATTAAGTAGTAGCTATTCCAGACATCTCTGGTTGTGGATTCATCAAGCCAATCCCTTCCGTGATCCCGGCGAGGCTGGATCTCGTTGGCGGCGGAGGTGATTCTTCAGGGTTCTCCCTCAGAACGTAACAAACTGGTATTAGGAGTCGGAACGAACCCCGCCCATGAGTGGATTGCCTGCTCTGGGGATGATGGACGACGATGAATGATTAGATGGCGCTGTCCACGCGTAGACCTGCTATACTGACGAGATGTACTCGGTACAAGCGATGCGGACATCGTTGACTCAAACCAGGGAGTGTGTAACAAGTGCGAGTGAGTCAGAATACTTGCGCTTGTCAAGAGATGCATGTAACTATAACCGCGTGGAGTGGCGGAATTAGCTGTGCAGACCAGAGCAGCAGTCTTTCGATCGCAAGGAGCGTGAGTTCGAGCCCCGGCTCCGTCGCACTTTTTTGGGATGTACGAAGGAGAATAGAGACGTAACAAACTAGTTTCTGAGCAGAACCCATATCAAGATTGTCAGACCAGATTTGGAAATCCTGGAAATCATGTGATTTTAGACCTGTATGATTGAATTGTGTGTAGGAACATACCATCATGCCGAATTTCGAATGATTTGGTCGAATCAAGAGTCAGGAGGTCAATTTATGTAGCCCGAATGAGACTTGGATACCATTCTGGACATATCAAGGAAGGGCCAGATTTTCTCAACTGGAATGATGTTCCCTTGACAGGTGTCATGTTGAACCATTGTGACAAATTTCAAGTCAATAGGAGCATCTCTGGAATAGTGAAGGCCAATAGCAGTTTTTCAGCAAAACCCATACCAAGAATGTGAGACCAGATTTGGAGATGCAAAATATAAGCTGATTTTCACCCTGTATGATTCAATTGTGTGCAGTAACATACCATGATGCCGAGTCTCGGGTGATTCAGTCAAATAGAGGAGTGAGGAGATCGAATTATGTAGCTCATATGCGATACATAATTTGATATCGGATCCTCCCATTTTGGATATATCGAGGGAGAGCCCGAATCTTTTCCAATAATGAATCTGCCCTCGAACTGGGGGAATTTTATGGCAACCGGTGTCGTGATGTACCATCGACACAAGTTTCAAGTGAATAGAATCCCATCTTGAATAGTTAGGGCCAATACCAGTTTTTGAGCAGGACCCATACCAAGGATGTCAGACCAGTTTCGGAGATCCCGAAGATAAGGTGATCTCGACCCTGTATGATCCAGATGTGTGTAGGAACGTAGTATCATGGGGAGTTCCAAGAGGTTTGGTCGGACAGAGAAGTCGAAAATCGAATTATGTAGCTCAAATGAGCCTTGGATACACCCATTCCGGACTCACCGAGGGAGGGCCCAACTTTCCATGAATGATGAATCTGCCCTCAACTGGGGTAAGGTTATCTCTACTGGTGTCATAATGTACCATTGAGATGAATTCCATGTCAATAGAAGTATATCTGAGATAGTTGGGGCCAATACCAGTTTTTGAGCACACCCCCTCTACGGTGTGCATAACCTTGACGAGGTGAGGGGGCTTTTCACTAAGAAGCACACCAACCGGAATCCTGAGGTGATATTTGTCCCAAGATGACTCTCAAGGGGGAAGGAAAACCCCCGCCGGACGCGACCCCAGTTGGCGGCTGGGGAGACCCGTACTGCGGCGTGACTGGAGTGCGGCAGCTTTGTCACCTCCGTGTGTGTCGCGGTCAGGTCGGAGTGAAATAAAATAGCTCCCGTGGACCAAACCAAACTCATCCCGGCGTTGAGGCTAGCTGGAATGGGCTTTTCGGCCTCAAAGCAACTATGAACGAGGAAGATATGAATATGATTACCCCAGGTGAGTCGATAATCGCAAGTGCGGCGAATCCCACCAGAGATTCTGACCGAGTGGGAGCCTCGGTAGTCTCTGCTGAAGGTTGCTCGGATTCTGGGGGCAACCCATCTTTTCCTATGTCCATGGACGAACCAATGGCGGTGGACGCTCGTTGCGGGGAGGGCGGTTTGAGTCAACTCGGTAAGCGGACCACCGCAACGATTAGAGCCAAGAGGGATGCCGACGCTAAAGTAGGTCGGTGGGATAAGCTGAGAGCATCCCAAGAAAAAGAGAAGAAACTCCTCGATAAAATCCTGGAGATGGTAAAGGAGGTTAACAAGGCAACCCAAGCGCATGCCACCGCCAAGAAAGAAGTCAAGGCTGAGCTCTTGAAAGTAATGGGCTTCGTGGAACGACTGGAGATGGTTCGAGAAAGGACGGCC
>JAPYYZ010006299.1:0-10791 GCA_030522705.1 Eretmocerus eremicus | reverse complement strand
CTCCAAACAATACTCTAGGACAATAGTTGATTCCGCTCAGTGAAAATTTGTCCACAGGGAACAATTAGCCAAGGCTCGACATTGCAGCTTTAGATGAGAATGTTGCCACCCATAAAAGTCCAAGAACATTTTCCACGCTATAACCATGGAAGAAGCAAAAGAGAAAAAGCTGAAAATCACGCAGCTCTTGTAATCACAAATGCATTTCGAAGATTAATCGCTCATAAATTCCCATGTTCAGAGTTCCTCCATGAACTCTATTTGGAATTATTTAGTTTGAATCCTTATCAAATTGACCTTGTTCAGTTATTATTTCTAACACACGAGGATGGACTTATGAGCTCAGAAATTATGGACTAAACTCTACGTATATTCTGGAATAATCACTACATCGCCTCATTTTTGTCCAAGTACAGCGGCCACTTCTCTTAGTGTCCAGAATTCGGAACTCTCAGCAGAATTACACTGTGTCTTTTGGGACGGAAACCTCCCAACAGTGGTCCCTCTCAATGGTGGCCACCTCTCGTAGTGACCACTTTTTCCCGATCCCAAAAGTACCTAACAGATGTAAATTAAACCTCTCAATAGCCGCCACTATACATCACCAGTGCCGAAATTCAGAAACTCAAATTAACTACGAATGATGCAATCGATCTTTGAGTTCGGTTGATAGAGTTTCTCTTCAGTCGCAGTGATTCAGAAGAGGCTCGATCGATATCTGAATTACAAATAAAATTAGAGGATGAATCGCTCAAGCAATCCCAGGTACAAACTGCAATTTCTGACATTTTTTTTAAAAAAATAATACCTCTCATATTTGATCCTGAAGTATTCATGTTCTGATCTGACTGTTTTTTATAAATATGATTGTTTTATGAATGGTTGATTACGTTTATCAGTTATGATCAAGTCTATGTGTACATGTATGTGTCATGAGATAAACTTTCGCCATGTCATCGGTCGCGTGACATTTTCTTGAGAGAAAAAGACCAATTACTGGTTGATCAGGTTTATATCGCACACGGATGAGGAATTAGCCCATCTTCGAGAGCTTCCACGTGAGAGGCACGTATACGTTGCTTTTGGGGTGTCCAGTGATTCCTCCAATTGATTGCTATTGAGATGAAACTCTCATCAGCAGCGACGACAGCAGAGCTTCAGAGAGTAAGCTTTCTCTTGGAGGCCAAAATTATCTTGGAGCTCGCTGACCCGTGTACCTTCGCCCCTCTTTCGGCGAGTTCAATCAATGGAAAGGAAAACAATGGCATACGCCTGGATGTTATCCTTCGACGGCCCTTCTATTTGATCACCGTCCAAGACTCGGCGCACTTACACTCTTATCCGATGCTTTCAGCTTCGCGTACGTGTAGCTCCCTTCAATTTCCACCTCTGCCAAACTTGATGTGTCTCAAAGAAGAAAAATCAACCTGGCGAAAGCCGCCTGTTACGTAGAGTATATAGTGTAGCGGTCCCCCATTGCGTATTTTTTCTGCGGCTTGGGTAAAGAGGAGAGGTGACCACTTAGCAACTCTCAGAGTTCGCTGTTGAGAACAATTCTATCACGATTTACATCTATGTAGGATCAACAGGGCTTCGTATCACTCACACGGTCTCACAAAAATTATCCCGGAAATTAAATTCTTTCTTGTCCAACTGCTTTGTACTGGTGCATGGACTAGAGCTCGCAATTGGATGGGCGAACTTGTGTGCGCAGGTGCTGAGGGTTAATGTAAGAGAGGACGAGGAGTCAAAGCCGTGGTGAGAATTATTCCCTCGCGTCCACAACTTGTTCTCTTTTTGCTCGGCACCAGGCAGCGCTCTGCCAGCCGAACTGAAAACTTCGCCGCAGAGTATTTTCTCTACTATCATCGTTCGTCACGTAAGTTTTTACACAGCTACTTCCTGGAAAACTTTTTCGCAGTCTCTTATCCGGTGGCCGCAATAGATACTTCAGTGATGGTCCAGCCTACAGAAGAGCGAATACCAACTCTCGCGTTTGAATTAGTTTTAATCGCCCAGTTGGACATGAATATTATTTTGTGCAAGCCACTTCCTTAGTATATTATACCTATATCAGCTCATGTGCTAACTTTGCACTATTCAACTATGAAAAACACAGTTTTCCATAGTTGAATAGTGCACTTCTGAGAATTGGTATTGGGAGTAAACCTACGTGTTGAATTAAATGGCAGAGGAGAGCCAACATGGCCGCATCTCAAACAATTACATGTTCATCAAATGGGCCAATATGGCTGTCGCCGAAACAGAGGTTTACTCCCAATAAGGATACATGACATTGATGAAATCTGGGTTCGTCGTTTCTCTCAATCTCTTCCATACTTAGACCCCATGATCCACCGAAATTCTAAAGTGAATAAATCGAGTAGAGAAGAATTTTATCTTTCAATGCAATAAATAGGTATGATCAGGTTGAGAGTAAGTCTTTCGATTGTCAAGATCGAGTTTAAAGGAAACATTGACAGTCATGCTAATTCTAACGGAAAAGACTCTGGAAAATGCGAGCTTGTAGATTTTGCTGTTTTTGTTGGAAAAGTCGTGATAACCTTTCGAGTTTCCCTTTCGACTAAAGATGAAAAATCAGTTTCCAGAAAACATCTCGGGTACAGTAGTGATACTGTTTAACTACTGATGTTGCGTAGCTATAGACCTTTGAGTATCGGTTCCATTATTGATATTGCTGAATTTGATTTCTTTTACAGTATATAATACTCAAAAAACGGCATCACTTAGGACATTCGTATTGAGTTAAAATATAACAAGAAATTTTTTCTACAATTCAACAAGAGTTCCAACGCTTTCACCAATTTTGACTCTGGTCATTGAGTTTGAGGCTAACCTTTAGGAACATAATGAGATTTACAGTTGTAACGTTACAGTGACATATAAAATAGCATGCTGACTGTAAGTTACAGCTGAGGTTACAGCTGTAAACCCTGTTAATTTTCTCAGAGGGTGGTCAATCCTTCAAATCCTCCATCATGTAAGTACAACAAGACGCGAGACACACGCGCACACGTGAAACCGTCTGTATCAAGGCATTGACTCAAAATGGTGATGGATTGCATTTACATAGACTCGCTTATGCAATTCATCAGATCGATCATTTTTTTCGGGTCCACGGAAGCATCCAAAAGGGGGGAAATGCCGATGCCCTGTACTGACTCCTCTGCGTGCTAATAAATTAATTGCCTTGAAAACTTTCCGGGGGTTGCGGAAGTCTAATCTTTCTTGAGAGGCCATTCTTGAGAGCTCCACCGAATCGTTTACTAGAAGATAATGACCAAGACATGAAAATGAAAAAAAATAAATCGAAAAATACGTTAAAAAATTGGATCGAAAGATCAATAGAATAAGGGTGTGAACATCGATCGAACAAAAATACAATATCGAATCAACTTCAGCGGGGAACTCAAAACTATCTATTTTTCATATTTTGCTGGGAGATTTTCATTATGTCTGTATTTTACTTATAATGCTCATGTTATTATAGATTTTTTATTTAGTAGAGTTAGCGCGGTTCCATCCTATGCACAGGTGATCTAATTTCCTACTACAGGACGATGCTCTCAGTTGTATAATAGAGTCCACATGAATTGAAATTGAAATGTTCGTGCAAAGAAGGTTATAAAGGTTTAAACATACTTTAATTACATTATATACAGCAGATTATCAATTTCTCCTTCGTGGAATTCCGAAAAAGCTAGTCAAACCGGGGCACCCTCAATGTCTCTCGGAAACAACCCTCTTAAATTTTTTAAATAGTCCTTATTATTGAGTGGTAAGAACGAGAGTTTGGAGCACCGATTTCTTCGCCTTCGTTTGGAGTGTCAGGAAACCTTGAATCATGATTCAAAAGTATAATGACTTTCGAGTAATATTAGGCCGGGGGTAATTGAAAGTTCGCAGGCAGATTCAATAAGCAAGAGCGAATGAATGTATATGAGAGGAGTTTCGATGGTTGATTGCGCAGCGTTACTCTTGGGAATCTAATTTTTCAGAAGGATTACCGCAACAATGGTACATTGGAACTCAAATAGCAGCAAATAGCTACCAACGGCTAATAAGTATCATTGAATTAAAATTTTGCAAATGAATTCAATTTTATCTCTGAAATAGAACGGATTCCAATTGATATCAGACACAATTGAAGAGGACTATGCGCAATTGCATTATCGAAATCCGATCAAGAATGCGATCGATTCCAGCCTGAAGCAACATTGGATAAAGAATTCCGAATGGATAAAATCGAATTTATTTATGCAAAACATGTGAATTTTTTCGGTGAGAGGGATATTACTCGCAGGTCACGGCAGAACAAGAGGCAAGACTGGAATGCGAGTCCATCAAAAGATAAACACAGAGCTTTGAATTATGTATCAGTGCTGGCGATTGGTGGTTCAACAGCTCGATTCAATATTGGTGGCTTCGTGCAATCGTAAAATCGGATCACCAATATAGCACCTCGAATAACACGCTATTTCGAGCGAAGAGTCAGTGGCGCGAGATATTTCATTCACGGAGGACACGTCGCACGGTCAAGTCCACACAAGATACAAGCAGGGCGGAATAAATATTTGAGCGAGTGGGCGAGCATTTGTTCCGACGAGGAAAGCTTTCCTCCGTTCTCCCGAGGCGTCTGCGAGCAGATGTATGCACAACGCCGCGGTGGTGCTGGGCTCCATACGAACACAAACCCTGTACAAACGTGTAGCCACAGCCACGTGCGATGGATGTGCTCTTGATTTATTATTCCCGTTTACGTGAAATTTTCATTTCCCCCTGTCAGCTCGTATTTGAAAAAGTATAAAAGGCATCTCTTTCCACCACTCATTTTCCTACACGAATAAATGATTCGGAGTGAAATTCATTGCAAAATTGTACAAGCGCTACGTGTGAGAGACGAATCTGCGAGCTTGGCAGTGCTCACAAAGAAAGGATATGGATTTTGCGCGGTGGCGATGAATTTTGATAGGGCGAAAGTCGACGATATCAATCGGTTAGTTTCATTATGACACCTTGAGAGACTGTTCGAGCTCATTATACCAGCATACACCGTGGATGACGTTTCATTGCTCGGATTACGATGGCGAATTCGATGCTCGATAAACAATGAGCCCCATCTCAATTTTTCAAAAAGTGAAAAGTCCCTTTCCATGTATTTTTAAAAAAAGACAGGGCTTTTTGTTCTCTCCAAAATTGAGTTTCAGTTCTCAAACGTCGAGTTTATCTTTGCCAGTCCTGCATGCAGTTGATGAACCACAACTACACCAATACAAACATGTTTTGGAGTAAAAGCAGCGAGGGATGTTGAAGAAAGTGAGCCAGAGGTTTCAAATAAGAAGATGGTGCATTCTGGAGCGCTCAAAAATTGTTGAGTCCAACCGATAGACGCACCTCTGTCACTCAGTGTGCTATTCCGTGTGAAAGTTGCACGCACGGCCATCATCGCTAGAATAGTTCATAAGTGCCAGTGCTCGCTGAATGGCCGAGATGGTCAAATTTGATCGCGCCACAAACTGCCCGGACAGGCGGTATGTACATTTATTTTAATACGAGGACATGGATTATAACCTCGCTTTAAATCATGGATGAATTTCATCGCTGGCTTAATTACCAGGGATAAAATTAGAATGGCGTCCTGCCCAAGGCCTTGGGTAAGTTGAGCCTATCTTAATTCTCGTATCTATTGTAAGTTCAGCGCTCGGAAGGGCTGTGGCGTGCGGATATGGAATCTTGAGCGAGTTTGAGGGTAAGAGGTCGGAAAACGGCAGTATCCACTTCGTATCACAGCGCGTAATGCGGCGAAAGCTCTCATCAAATACTCGCATGGCCGCAAGACAACGTGATTTTGTGGAGCCTTGCGGTGAATAATTAATCGCGGCTTTTGGTCCCATAAACACGAGTACACGAGTCCCTTGTTATCCGCGGTTACTCAGTTTGCACCCGTCCCTCGTTATACGCGGGCTGAGCCGCGTTATCCCCGTCTCCATGTCCGTGTCTGATTTAGAATGAATCCATTTCCATGCAATTTTACTCGTGACCAGTGATAACCGACTTCATAAAATACCATCCGCACCTCATGGTTTGGACGATACTTGTTTACTATATAGTCCTTATATTATCGATTGGTATCATTCTGCTATTCATTAGGGGCTTCAGGTCATACAAGTGATTTATTGACTCGGAGTCTGAGTTTTAAGCATTTACTTGATATGGGGGTAAGGATTTATGAGGAACTCCACAAATACTTCTTGAGACGAGCAAAGCAGTAAAAGATGACAGATTTCTTCGAGAAACAGATTGACTTTCCTATGACATTTACGAAGTTTTGTCATTTATACCCCTTGCATCTCACTTTTATATACAGTGTTGCGAGTTAATTTGTATGAAGAGTCTCTGATAAATCAAAATTATTCATGAACTGCAGTCTTACTCGTAACTTGTACAGGCGGTCGAACGTAGCCCCCCATTTCCCATAAGATCAAGGTCTTATTATCCGCGGTTTGGTTATTCGCGGTACTTTTTTCGACGGTAACCGCCGCCGATAACGAGGGACTCCTGTGCCGTTTAAGCTATAAAATATACCACGATAGCGTGCAGACGAATTTTGACGCGCGGAGGCTCGCACCGGGGCGCATGAAACGACTGCGCAAATATATCTATTAGCTGGGGAAATGTACCCTGGCTGTGAGATTGTTGAGGGCGAGCGAGTGACGAGGCCGATGTAGCGCCCAATTCCAAGATCCTCCGGCAAAAGTGTCCCACTTTCGAGGCATACCACTTTGCACTGCACTCGCTGCAGCCATTACGCTAGTGGCAGCAGCAGCAGCGCAGCAGCAGCGACGGCCCATCGCCCAGGCCCGAGTTGCTCGAGAATTTCAAATTATCCTGCGCCTTGGATAAGTTTCCGCGCGACATTGCAAGACAGCTTGCAGCTCACGCAACACAAATTTACCGGCGCAAACTTTGTCAACTGCAGCTCGCAACTTGGCCGAGGATTAAGTACGCTGCAGCGCTCCTCCCCTTGCTTCCTCTTGCGAGCGACTGCGGCGCGGCTCTCCTCTCTCGCCTCTGCTTTTCCGCCTCCTTACATACCCATATTGGATGAGCTTGCGAGGGCCGGCGCTTAAATCCAATTTCCTCCTCGGGCTCCAAAGCACTTAAATGCGCCAACTCTGTTCTCGCAAATTCAGGCCCACCAACTCTTTGCGTCATGAATATGGAACTGGTAAAAGTAGAGGGAAGCGCTGCGGGGTGGATGCAAATATTCTTCAAGGGCCATTTGGAAGTTTCATGTTATTCCCGATCGGATGAGGTGAGCCGACAAACTCACCCACCTCTGTCCTTAAAGTTTACCAGAAGAAAACAGAGTTGCTGCTTGATCATTTGAAGAATTTGGGGGTCGTACCGTGTGGGATGATGTTGGAACGGTCACGATAGTGTCTACGCAGATTTTGATTCAATGACGGGCTCACTCGCGGGAGCCTGCATCTTTTGTAGGCTGTCTTGAGAACCATCTCCTTGGCTCGGGAAGTTCCTTGAGAAATTTCCTCCTCGCTGGGCGCGGGTTCGGAATCCCCCTACTCCAAGCCCTATGATAAACACGCAACACATACGCCAAATCCCCATACACGATCGCACAGCGACAGTTGCAGTTTATCAATGAAAACGACAAATTCAAGGACTTTCTGCAGGCATTTTGCCGTTACATATTTTTCATAGATGAGGAATGGAACCCAAGCAAAACTATGAGAGATCAGCGATAGATCCAGCCTCAAGTGAAAATCAGTTTCCCGAAGAAGTAATTTTGGCCAGGGTATCCCATGTGATCTCGGAAATGTGGACCACAGAGCTTGCCGCACATTTTTGTTAAAGTGAGAATCTCATCAATGAACCCAAAGTTGTAGATGCGGTTGATAGAATTCAATCAGCAACTTTTGCATCTGCTGCCGATTCCTTATATTATTTCTCCATTTTTTGTTGGAAGATATAAAAAAAATTTGCCCTAGCAATGTCCATGAAGTCGAGCCTACTTTGATTTCCTTAGTATATAATGTTTTCACTCTTCAAGGAACCATCATTCCCTACAAGAAACGACAAGAAATCCACATGAAATCGTCTCTACAAGAAATCATCATTTAGTACGCTCAATAGACCCTCTGCTCTAAACCCTCTTTTTTGTACTCTTTTATCCCTCTTACCTTTCTCGAGCTTTGATAGTTCTCCATTTTTTGCATCGTTAGATCCGTGTGAGAGTGGTCTTCTTTCCTTTTTTTGGGAGATTACGTTGTTGAACCAAATAATTGAACAAGTATTGGAATTATCTGTGATATGATTCTTGCATCAAAGAAGAACTTTTCTGCTTTATGTAGAGGAGCCGTCTGGATAGAGCTCGAAAGAGCAGGTGCCGAGACGTAAAACTAAGAACTTAACATTTATGTGGAGGAAATGCCGTCTGGATAGAGCTCGAAAGAGCACGTTCCGAGACGTAAAACTAAGAACTTATATCTTTATGTGGAGGAAATAGCAGAGGATGGAGAGGACGTTTTTTAGAGACATAATCTTTCATCCCAGCAGTTGAGATTTCTGATACTATCAAGGTAGGACTCTGGTGACTTCAGGTCAAAAATCGATTTTCTTGAGATTGTGGCTTTCAGATAGCATAATTCTCTTAACAAAATACTAACATTTTTAAGTTTTCACCTTCTGAACTTGTTAAAATCGGTTTCAGAAGCCTTTGACACTGAATGGGCGTCGCAAACTTTTTTAATTTAGTCAAAAAAACGTAAATTCCGATATTTTCGAAAAAGTTACTACGCTCATTTTGTATCAAAGGCTTCTTGAACAAACTTCAACATGTTCAAAAGGTTAGAACTTGAAGGTGTTGGTATTTTGTTAAGAGAATCATGCTATCTGAAAGCCATAATCTCAAAAAATCTATTTTTGGCGCAAAGTCCCCAGAGTCCTACGTTAAAAGTGATAGAGAATGGTCATAATATTCTATTGAAAATAATAAAAACGAATTTGTTCTGAACAAATAATTTGAATCGGCTAAGATTAGCCAGAGGAACAAGAAAACTCTTTCGCTCATGAGTCAGGATAAGTAGATTTCAATATTATGCAATCAGTTTATATAAAATCTGAAACCAATTGTTGATTTTATTTCGAAAATCAAATGCGTAAAAGATTTATTTCCCTTACAAATATTAAAATTCAAAGTTCCTACTCTAACAGTCAATAAGAATAGAAAATGAAGATTCTTGCAATACAGAAAATGTAACTTATTAACCATTACGAGATGTGTTGGCCGCAACAAAGTGATGAACTTGCTGACGTTTGTCCCACGACACTTTCTTTTTTTTCTTATCGTAAGCAGTTTCCCCACTATCCTCTCTGACTAGAATACTACCTTTCGGTACATCGGCGCATGCGACTGCTTTGGTCTTGCTAGATGGTCCCGCTATAGGCCTGGCGGACATTTCGTTGAAAAGCTATTCCGCTGAATGTGTGTTTCCTTGGTGACAAAGGGTCAATCGATATTATTGTACGATCGGCGGGATTCAGATTTTTGACCCTTCGTGTTTGTAAACAAGTCATTGTCAACTTGTTGCTCCGATTGGAATATCATTGAGTTTGTACTCTTCAGAAAGACTGCAACCGAGGGATTCTGGGGACTCAGGATCAGGATTCGTCAGGATCAAATTGAACAGATAACGTTACGATAAAAAGATATATTTAAAAGAAATAGTATTGAAAATAAATATGTATATGAATTGTGCTCTGAACAATTTCGATGGCGGTGTGCCCGATTACTGAACGTTGGATGATGGCCGAAGAGACTCTTTCGAGTGTATCGAAGCTACTCCGACCCAGCCAAAAACAGGGGGTATTTTGCGTTTTTCCATCTTCAGATTTTCAGAAACTGAACATTTCCCAATCTAATGATAGTTTCATCAAAATGACGAGATGGACCAATGAGATTTGGCACCGCCGCGTGAGATTCGTCCAAAAAGTGTTCATAATTCGTTAGTCTCCTGGGTGATATATTTCTCGCTTCAAAAATTAGTTTTTTGGAAAACTCGTTATGAATAATTGGATATCTGCTATAGATGCTTCGAGAAGCAGAAAACATCATTCATGCATGTATCTAGTAGCAAAAGCTGGTTCTAAAGCCATAGGATAGTTTGCCTTGCAGTGCGCAGGCACAATAATTTTCTTCTGAGAAAGTCCTGAGATTACCTACCCTGTCCCAAAAAAACCCACTCAACGGTACTCATGGAGTCTTTTTACACTTCTGACATACTTGAAGCGCCAAGTATTTTTGCGTTCGCCACCAGGTCATGGAAATTCGATACATTCATTAACGATTCCGCACTCGTGACCCTATTTTTTATATTTTGTGCGACAAAGTGGCATTGTTACGAAGATTTTCGAATCTCGACTCAACTCTGCTACACATGGATAGCATGTGGGACACCAAAAAAACTATACGAAATTGGTGAGAATGACTCATCCGTGTTGCCTTTGTTTTCCATTCGCAGATAGTGCGTTCGATTCGTTAGCACATTCAGCACGGATGTTGACATACGAGGACATACAGGGTAACAATCAATCTACGATACCTTTCACATGCTAGAAAGAAAAAATCGGAGAAAATTCAGAAAATTATTTGACAATCCAAGCATCAAAATCCAACAAAAAATGTCCCGATATCTAATTTTACCCGTCTGCTGGAGACAAAAAACCAAAAATTCCGAAAATTGGAGATTT